>WBZZ01006553.1:0-52500 GCA_019918135.1 Paulinella micropora | reverse complement strand
TGTTGATACGGTCCTCCACCGCAGTCCAGTACAGGCGCTGGTAGCGCTTGTAGAAGTGCCAGGCTCCGCGGGAATCGTCCAGGCCGACGCCAGGCAGGCCATCGACCGTTTCTGTCCCGGGGCCTTGGTGTCCCAGCCATTCCTTTTGAAATTCCGCCTCGTGGATGACGGGGTTGTTGGCAAGGGCCTCGTGCTTCTTGCCCCGGCCGCCGTACCAGTCACGCCAGGAGTGGAACGGGCACAGCTTTTGGATCAGGTCGTAGAGGTCCCATTGGCGAGCGCTGGATAGGCCCGCCAGGGCTCCCTTGGGTAGCGGACTGTAATAAGCAGTGGTCGGCAGGTAGCTGCAAACTAGCCAGACCACGTTCTTGTCCTCGATGTACGGATCCAGCCACTCGGCCACCGGGGCATGCAGGGTCTGCAGCTCCAGCGGCAGGTCGGGCACGCCCCAGCTGGAGGGTCGGTACGGGTCGGTATGCACGCGGAGCAAGGCGAGGTCCAAAAGGGAGAGCAGTGGCTCCTTCTCTGGCTGTAGTGCGGTAGCGGCCAGCGGGGACCAGGGATAGGGCGAGGCGGTCAGCATCAGGCGCCGGTCGGTGGTATTCAGGCCATGGGCAGCCGCCTCGACCAGCAGTGCGTACCAGTCGACGTCCTTGCACGGGTGTCGGTCGGCGTCCAGCCGGGCCACGGCGGCCGGGTCACAGGGGGCGGGGACGTAGGCAACCGGCGGGGCGAGCGCGGCCAGGCGGCCGCCGGGCAGGATGGTGCGGCGGCGCTTGGTGGGGTGACCGGCGGTGGCAGTGGTGGCGGATTTTCTCCTCATTTTTTTCTTGGGACTTTGGTGGTTCTCGGCTGGGCTGGTTGTGGGCTGGTCTGACCCCCTCCCATCCGTTACTCCCCAGGGGGGGGTGCGCGTGCCACGTGTACCTTTTTTTGGCCTGGACAGGCCTCTTTGCCTTTTTGTCCTCCAGTGATATGGCCGAAATTCGGTGATACGGGAAAAAAGGCAGTCGTCGGCCCGGCAGACAGGAGCCGGCCGGACCAGCGGCGCGTGCCTCGGTAGGCCAGTTGTCGGCCTTTGTCGAGCTCAGACTTGGCTTCCTAAGCGAACCCAAAAAGTTCCTGGAGCCGGAACGAACCCATTGCCATTTTTGCCCCCACCACTGGCAGTGGTCGAATTCGCGAAAATTTACCGCGCCGCAAAACACTGGAAATTTCCGCGAAAGTTTTGCTTTTGACATTTTTCAGAATCTTCTCGTGCACTGTGTTGTGTACAGGTCGTCCGCCATGCCCAAGAAAGACAAGAAAGGCAAGAAAAAGAAAGAAAAAGACTAGGACTACGAAGAGGAAGAAGAGAGGAAGGTTGCGTTCTCTCTGCAGCAGCGCGTGCACGTGGAGCGTCTGCGCCACATTTTTACCCTGGCACGCCTGCCAGTGGACCAGGCTGAAAACGTGAGCGCCATCCTGAAACTGTACAAGGAGAGTCACGGGAGCGCGCGGATTGACTACATAGAAAGCGAGAAATGCGAGGGGATGAGGCTGTGGGGGGCGTGCGCGATCGGCTTGCAGAAGAAATGGATCTGTCGCATGGTCGCGGGCGAGTACTACGAGTGGCTCGACATCAAGAACGCGGCGTGTACCCTGCTCGCGCAGGACATGGTCAAGAATGGAATCGAGGTGCCCGCCTTGATTGCACGTTACGTACAGCCGGGTGGGAGAGAGTATGATCGCGGAGCTCTGTGCGCAGCTCGAGTGGGCGCACGACGATGCAGGGAAGAAGCGCGGCAAGGACGCGTTCCTGATGGTCATCAACGGGAAGGGTGTACGGAGCGATCCCGGTCTAAACTGTGAGCTCCTGCGGGACTGGAAGAAGAACTGGCAGAGCGTGTTGCCGCTGTTCGTGATGCTAGCAAGATACGGCCCGATGTGGCAGGCAGTGCAACAACAAACCGAGAAGTCCAACAAGGAAGCTACCTTCCTTTCCTACGTCTGGCAGAGCCTGGAGCGCAGGATCATGGAGACGGTGGTTGAGTACTTTCACTCGCTCAAGGAAGGCAAGCACAGGCTGTACAACGTGGGAGTCTGGAAGCACGACGAGATCGGGGTAGAGAGGAGGTGGGGCGAAGGCAAGATCATGACGGACGAGCTGGTCCAGCAGGTGCAAGAGCACGTCAAATAGACGACGGGCTACGAAGTGTCCTTCCACTCGGACGACGGGAAGCCGACCGACGAGGACTGGGATCTGTACTACGGCGAGCAGCACATCCACAAGCTGGCCAGCAACGAGGAGAAGTGCAGGCACGACCTGGTGAAGCATACCCGGCGTTCCAGGGACATTCGCTTCAACGGGGAAGTACTGGGCCCCCACGCGAGAATCGAAGGAGTCTACTGCTTTGTGGGCGAGGCGGAGGAGTACATGGACCGTATCCTGGTCGACACCGATTACTACCAAAATGTCAACAAGGAAAAGCTCCTCAAGTGGTTCGTCGGTACTGGCCACCGCTTCTTCCCAGTCAAGCGCCCATCGGAGATGCGGACTGACTGGATCAGCTTCAGGAACTGCACGTTCAACTCGCGCACGCTGGTCATCCGCACTTGGGAACAGCTGCGTGAGAGCGGAGAGGCTGCCCCGTTCACTGACCACTTTTACGACGTGGATGTGGACATCGAGAAGATGATCAAGGCCATGTGCGGCCACGACGACATGACTCCGAGCTGGCGAGACCTGATTCGATTCCAATTGAGCAAGCCTATGTACGAAGTCTTCGAAACGTTGCTGGGCAGGCTCCAATTCCCGCTCAGGGAACGAGATAACTGGCAGGTGGTTCCTTTCATGCTGGGCGACGGGGGCACAGGGAAAGGGACGGTCATCGAGGTCCTGCAGTCGATGAAGCCCCCTGGCAAGGTAGCCTCGATCAGCAAGAACACCGAGAAAGGGTTTGGACTGTCTTCGTTGTATGACAAGGAGCTTGTCGTGATACCGGACATGCCACTCGACTTTGCAAGCACGATTGACCAGGCCACGATGCAGAGCATGGTGTCGGGTGAGCTGGTCAATGTGTCACTCAAGAACAAGACCGCCAAGAGCACGGTGAACTGGAGACCACCGATTATCTTTGGCGCTAACTACATTTTCAACTACAAGGACGGTCAAGGCCAGTGGAAGCGTCGATTGGCCCTGTTCCTGTATAACAACCTCGTGAAAAAGGCGGACGACGGTCTCGGGAAATACATTATCGCAAACGAGATGCCCTACATCCTGGCGCGCTGCGTCGCTAGGTACAAGCGCGCAGTGGAGGAGCACCCGCGCGCAGACTTTTGGACGGACATTGCACCAGAAGAGCTGCGACAGAACCAGAAATTCGTGGAGAGCAGGGCGAACGTGCTGGCGCGTTTTCTGAATGAAGGCAGCAAGGACCATGGCGTCGTGTTCGAGAAGAACCACTTCACGAGCTGGCAAGACTATGCGGACGCGGTCAACAAGTACCTGAAGGAGGACTGCAGGCTGCACACCGTGACTGTGGACGATCTGGGAGATACCGCACTGCGCAGGGCCGACTACGAGGTCTATCGGGCACAGGCGAACCAGGGCGTGGTCAAGAAAGACACGCGCGTAAATTACTGCGAGTTTTGTCCTCGGTCGACCAAGGAAGTCGGGCACATCTGTGACGTAGCGTGCGAACCAAAAATCTGTGGCTACGTCCGTGAATGCGGACACACGGGCGTTTCGCGCGGCAGGAAGCATGGGATCGTGCATATGCGCTTGCTTTCGCGCAGAGCCTACGACCAGAAGATGAACGGGGCGACGGAAGAAGAAGCTGCCGACGAAGACGGAGAGAGCGCGCAGGGGTCGCAGGGGAACGACAGGGAGTCTTTTGTACGGGCCATAGTGTCTGCTGGCGTGGTTCCTGATAAGCTAGCAGGCTATAAGATGTTTGATAGAGCGGTCGACAGAAGCATCAAGAGAGCACTGAGAGTGGCTGGCAAGCGCAGGAACAAGAAGGAGGAAGAGAGGGAAGAAGCGGGGCAGCGAAAGAACAAGAGGCAGCGCCTTGACGGGGCAGAGCACGTGACTGCTGACGCGAATGTCGAAAAAAAGGGTAGCTTGGATCAATAAAAAAAGATAAAACGTGTAAAACTTTAATAACTTTTCTTCCCGGGAAATTTTTTAATATTCTTACAAAAAATTTAATAAAAACCAAAAAAAAAAGAAGTGCCTGACATCAGCCAAAGAGAATTGAACTGGCGACACGGTTTGTGCAGACGATAGTATTTTTCGTTTGGGCTAAACATGACAGACACGACTAGTAGGGACAATTCTGCCATTTTTTGGGGCGGGTGCGTTCCGGCCAGACTGGCGGTGGCCGGCCTGGCCATCATCTACAAACCACAGCCCTGGCTGCAAGCACTGGAAGCAATTCCCGCGGCGGTTTGGCTGAGCGACGCCTTGCACGACAAGCAGACCGGGTTCTTCGGCGGAGAGGCCTGGTGGGCAGCACACCGAAAAACACATGGACTTTTGTGGGCCTCCTATGCAGCCACCGGCCGCGGCGAAATTTTGGCGGTCGACGCGCTCTTTGGGGCTTGGGTCGCGGTAAAACACGGAAAAAAAAGTTCTGAAGTCAGACTTGTAGAGGCCGATGCAGGTCACGAAACGTAATGGAGCTCCGCAAGCCGTTTCGCTCGATAAGATTCTGGCGCGAGTTGCTAGCCTGTCCAGCGATCTCGGTGCCGTTGACCCCGTTCTTGTGTCCCAGCGCGTCGTGGCGGGCCTGTACGACCACGTGTGCGTCGCTCGCCATTCAGCACCCGCAGTACGGGGAGCTGGGTGGTCGTCTCTTGGCCTCCAACCACGCGAAGCAGTGCCCGCCGACCTTCAGTGCGGCCTGTGAAAAGCTCCGGTGGGGCATGGACCCGGCTTACAGCATATTTGTGGACACGCACGCCGGGCAACTAAACTTGTTAATTGATACGCGCCGCGACATGTTGTATGACTACTTTGGTTATTCGACCCTGCTTAAATCTTACCTGCTCAAAGACAACCAGGGCCGCGCGTGTGAGACGGCCCATTACATGTGGCTTCGCGTGGCAGTGCATCTGTGCCGCCGCGAGTCCAAAGAGCCACTGAAACGAATTCGAGAAACCTACGATCTCATGTCAGCGGGTTACTATACCCACGCGTCGCCCACCCTATTTAACAGCGGGCTGAGAAGAGCGGGCCAGCTTTCCAGCTGCTTCTTGCTTCCTATCAAGGGCGACTCGTTGAGCGACATCTATGACACGATCAAAGACGTTGCTCTTATCAGCAAGGGAGGGGGTGGGCTGGGCGTTCACCTTGGTTGTGTGAGAAGCAAGGGCTCTCTTATACACAGCACTGGCGGAGCATCAGACGGTGTTATACCCTTGTGCAAAGTGTTGAACGAGACCGCTCGCTACGCGAACCAGGCAGGCAAGAGACGGGGTGCTGTAGCAGTGTATCTGCCAATTCATCACGCAGACGTCTTCGAGTTTTTGGAACTTAAAAAGACTACTGGCTCCGAAGAACTACGAGCCCGAGATCTGTTTTTAGGGCTAACAGTGCAAGACTTGTTTATGGAGCGTGTAGAACGAGACGAAATCTGGAGTCTTTTTTGCCCGGACGAGACGGGCGTAGGTGACCTGGACGCACTCTACGGCAAGGAGTTCGAGTCCCAGTACACGCGGGCCGAGAGGCTGGGCCTGGCGAGGCGCACCGTCAAAGCTCGTGATCTCTGGAGCGCGGTCTGCCGTGCACAGATCGAGTCGGGAGGTGTGCCTTACATTATGTACAAGGATGCAGTGAATGCGAAATCGAATGAAAAGAATTTAGGCACGATTCGCTGCAGCAATCTCTGTGCAGAAGTGGTCCAAATCTGGCCTCTGTCTCGAGCACAGTGTGTGTAATCTGGCCTCTGTCTCGCTGCCCAAGTTCGTGTCGGAGGACCGCAAGTTCTTTGATTTCGAGCTGCTGCGGTCGTGCGTGCGCACAGCTGTGCGTAACCTCGACACCGTCATCGACATTACAGAATACCCTACGGAGGAAGCCAGACGCAGCAACCTCTTGCATCGTCCGGTGGCCCTTGGTGTCAATGGCCTGGCCGACGTGTTTGCTCTGATGAAGATGCCATGGGACTCAACAGAGGCACAAAAGCTCAATGTCAAGATCGCGCATGAACTGTACTACGCCGCGTTATGGGCCTCGAGCGAGCTGGCACAGGAGAAGGGTGCTTACAAGAGTTTCAGCGAGTCTCCTGCTAGCCAGGGGCTCCTGCAGTTCGATCTGTGGCCCGGCAGGCAGCAGACAGACGACCGCTGGGACTCGCTCCGCCTGAGCATCACCAAGTATGGGCTACGAAACTCGCAGCTAATTGCCTACATGCCGACTGCCACGACCGCTCAGATCCTGGGCAATTTTGAATCGTTCGAGCCTCCCCACTCAAACGTCTTTGTCCGCCGTGTCCTCTCTGGTGAGCACGTCGTGTGGAACAAACACCTGGTGCGTGAGCTAGAAGAGCGCGGGCTCTGGAACGACCAGCTCCGTGGTAAAATCATTGCCGACGGCGGTTCTTTGCAAGGGTGCGACCTTCCTGAAGACATCAAAAACGTCTACAGGACTGTGTGGGAAATCCCCTTACGCCTGCAGCTGCACTTGGCGGCCGACCGCGGGCCCTTTGTGTGCGGCTCACAGTCGCTCAATTTACATGTGACAAATCCCACTGAACGCAGAGTCAGCAGCGCTTTGTTCTACGCCTGGCAGCTCGGTCTCAAAACTACGTATTACATACGGACCCAGGCCGCTAGCAAGGCCTTGGGACCGGCCGACTGTGCTGTCTGTGTAGCTTGAAGCTGTACAAAATTTAATTAATTAAACAAACTCCTCTTCGATTTGCATCGCGCTCGAGTCTGCTCCTGAGTCTTCCTTGAGCGACACACCAAAGGCCTCTTCTTCGGTCAGGCTAATGTCCGGGTAAGGCAGACCTTCTGCGATCTTTCGCAGCTGGACTATCTTGAAGCCGAGCGACACTTTTTCCTGGCGCGAACACAACGTGGTCACCTGAATCAGGCATTTGACTACATCCCCCTTGGCAATCGACTGGTTGTCTCCCTCTCCTCCCAGGATCTTGGCGCCCGTCAGCGTGCAGCTCAGGCGAGCGGGCCACGC
Source organism: Paulinella micropora (assembly GCA_019918135.1). Lineage (NCBI taxonomy): Eukaryota > Cercozoa > Imbricatea > Euglyphida > Paulinellidae > Paulinella > Paulinella micropora. Next base: position 45,320 of record WBZZ01006553.1, on the reverse strand, counting down.
CCTGTCGCTCTTGGCGCTGGTGCGGGGTCGGGTACAGGCCTGGTAGTAAGACTTGATCTGTTCGTCTGTTTTAGCCAGAGGGCCGCTGCTTTTCACGGTGGGCAGCAGCTTGGACCTGGCCTGTACGACCAGTGCGCACATTCTTTCATCAATGGCCCTGAGGACCTGGTAGGCCTCCAACACGCTGGAATGGGTCGTGGCCTCGCGGAAGGAAAGGTCGACCGTCACCTTCTTGGAGTCCTGGAAGCTCGAAGGGTCCCAGGCCACGACCAGCGGCGGCAGCAAAAGGGTCGGGGCTTTCCCCTCGTACACGACGTTGGCGAAAATAGAACCATAGGCCGCGCGCGGTTCGCCTTTTAGCACAATCTTCGACAGGTCCTCGGCCGGGTTGAACTTGACCGCCAGCTGCTTGCCATTGTTCGCGCCCGTGCCCTTGATTAGTTGAACAGACATTTGACTTTTCTGTGCGTGTCTCACTGGACGCGGATGCTCCCTCCACTCGCCCCGATTTAAAGTGGCCCAATTCAAATCAGGAGGACCCAAAAAAGGAAATGGGTTGGAAAAGGGGCCGGTCCTCTTTTTACTTTTGCGCCCTCACTTTCCCAAACTCCGTCAATGTCCCTAGTCTTTCTCTGGCGCACCAAGAGCGGCGGGCCTTCGTTCCGCCGGGCGATCGAGTGTCTGGCACCGGTCCTGCTCGAGGCAAGAATCGATGCCTCGCCGTCCGGCCTCGAGCTCGTCGGCGTCGCCGACGGCGTGAGCGCCGAGCTGTCTGTACCCTTTTCCGCCGAAGGGGCCGAAGGCGACTATGTCCAGTTTGGCTCTGGCAAGGTACGCGCCGTGTTTTGCATCGATCTCAAAGAAGTCGCGAACTGGCTCACGCAGTACCGACCCGAGATGACCCTGGAGCTCTCGCTGGACAACGACAACCAGTTGAACCTTAAGATGTTCAACCAAGGTCGCAGCTTTGAACACAGCAGTGCCCTGTCCAACCTGCGCGTGCCGGCGGACATGGTCGCGATGGACGGTAACGCCACCAGGTGCGACCAGCTAGCCGATGTGAGCTCGGCCGCGCTGTGTGCGGTGGCCAGGCACCACCACAAGACCAATTCTCACGCGCGCTTCTACGTCGCCGGCGACCGACTGGTCACCGAGTCCTGTTTGCTTGACGTCTCGGAACAGCGCAAGAGCAGCACTTACTTGTCAGGGGTCGTTTGGCACACCGAAGTCGAGCGGCCCAAGATGCGTGCCGACCCGACCGGCCAGGCAGGCGACGGGCTCTTCTATTCGCTGGACACAGTCAAGAAGATCCTCAAGGCCTCGAGTTTCCAGGAACGCAAGAAGGGGCGCGTGATGCTCGGGCTCAACAAGGACGGGCCGCTCGTGCTGGTGTTTAGCCGTGGTGCGAGCTACCTGAAATTCGCCATCATCTCGTCGAGCGCCGCTGCCGAAGACGAAGGGCAACCTACGGTCGAGCCGCCTGAGTTGCTCGAGCGGCAGGAGAGCGGGTGCGTGCCAAAGGTGATTAAGAGGAAGAACAAACAGGCTTCTTCGTCCGCGCGCGTCAAGAAGCAGAAAGTAGGCGCAGTCCCGGAAGCCGCGAAAGGCGCTTGATGACGTAGGCTTTGCCTTGGTTAGGCCCAATAAAGTGTTTCTGTGTTGGCTGTCTTTTGGCTAGTGGCAGCACCCAGTCCCGGACCCCTCCTACCTGCCGGAATTCCGAAATGGTCATGGTACCCCCGTACTCGAGCAAATTCCACCTCGCCGGGGCTGGTCGTATCAGTTGCTGACGGAGATTCAGACGCAGAAAGGAGTGAAGCAGGTCTCCGGCCTGTGAGCGCAGAGATTCCGGCACGCCGTAGCTGATATAGGCCCACGCACAGGCCGGCGTACAAAACAGGCCGAAGACGTACAGGTAGCCCTTGACGGGTGCGTACGCCACGGGAAGCTCGAACCATCTCCCGTCCTCTCGCGCACTCGGGTGCCCGCAGTGCAGGCAGAGCCTCTTGCGGTGTATCTCTGTGCCTTCCATTTTCTCGCCTTTGTCGCAGAGAGAGAGCGGAGGGAGCCAAGAAAACGAATTGCACTGCCCTGATTTAAATCAGGGCGCTGTCGAGGATTCATTTCCCCGCTCCCTCTGCAGGCACACAAGTGCGGTGGATGTGCGACCACGAATTCGTCTTCAACCAAAAAACGAGCGGGACCTTTTGCAAGAAATGCGGTCTGGTAGGGAGAGAGCACTCGCTGTACGGGGCGAACCAGTTCTTGGTGAATGGCCGGATGCGGGGGGACGAGGGCGAAATGACGGAGCAGCCAAGGCGCCCGCAGGGTTATACCCGCTTATCGAGATTTCGCGAGATTACACGACAGGTGTTTGGGCTGAGGGGGGTTCATCAGAAGCCGCTAGTCAGACAGGCCTTGCTGCAGCTGGCGAGAGATCTCTGCCACAAGTGGAGAGTGAATGGCACGGAAATTACCCCGTTGAAGTTGATCTATCTGTTCAAAAAGAGTCGTCTCGGCCCACTTTCGCTGGACCGAGCGGCTTGCCTCGCTTATCTTCTCGGCGGCTCGAAGGACAGGCTGACGCGCGGGGCCGAGCCCACCCGCGAAGTGCTCCGAGACCTCGAGACGCTGTTCCGTCGCGTGGACGGGGCGTGGCCGACGGTGAGGGCGCTGCTCAAGGCCCGTTTCGGTTGGTCCCGTGTCTGCTTTATCAATTATTCTTCGCTCCTCAGAGCACTGCTAGAACTCATGCAACAGCCCGCGCTCGCCGCGCGCGTGCCGCCACTCTTGCAGAGCGAAAGCAGGCACCGGCAGACGGCGATCTGGGCAGCCATCTGCCAGACACTGAACTTTCCCTTTTTACCCATCACCGGCAACCTGCTGACCCCGCCCGACGGAAACGCCAGGCCGAGAGAGAGCCATCTTCTCGGTTCCAAGCCGCTCCGCAAAAAGCGGAAGAAGACGCGTCGCGCGACTGCTGTGCATGGTGGATTTAAATCCTCTCGATTTTAATCACTGAGTAAAAAAAAGAGGGTAGCCAAATATTAACAGAAAACACTATGGACACGCTGCACGCAACGGAGCGGAAAGAGATCGCGAAGCCGGACGTCAAAGTGGCGCCGGGCCACGGCGAGCTCGCCGCGTGGGGCAAAAAGGCGGGAGTTCCCCTTGCCCGAGGGCTTCCGGCCGTCAAGTTTACTGCCACTGTCTGGCGCAAGTACCGGGCGTCGTTTGTGGCGGGCCTCGACAAGCTCGTGAAGCTCTCGGCCAAGCAATACCAGGCGCTGCTGGGCAGGGTCCGCCTGTCCGCGCTCGGGGTGGACGCGTCGCGCTTCGAGCGCTCGGCCGAGCTGGAGGGAATTATCGAGTTTTGGACGGAGCACTGGGGCGACTACTTTATCTTTCCCAAGAACAGCAAGATGCGGGTGGGCGATTTCCTCCGGAAGACCCACACGGGCTTGCAGGGCTCTGGGTCCTTCTTCACCTCGAACGAAGGAGGGTGCGCGGCCTTTCGGGTGAGCGACGACCTCCGCCGGCTGCCCACCGGCGACGACTGGGAGGGCGGCGAACTGACGTTCAGGCAGGCCCTCTACGGCCCGCACGAGGGCTCGGTCGAAGGCTGCGACGGCAACACGAAACCGCTCCGTGACTGCCTGCTCGCGCACTGCCGGATGTTCTTGCGCTACCCCGACGACGTCCTTAGCTACGCGAAAGTGCTCAATGACCTGGTGGACGCGGTAGCTCCCGGCGCCAAGACCAGGCACCAGAGCTACACTGAATTCAGGCAGTGGCTGCTCGGTGGCGAGGACGCCAAGGGCAACCTGCAGACCCCCTTTGGGCTGGAGGTCGCGCGCTTCGTGCTGCAGAACGGGTTGTTCAGCGACCCGAACATGAGCGCCGGCACGGCGAAAAGAACGAAAGAAAACCGGACCGAAAAGATGGAGCACCAACACGCCATCCACGAGGAGACCTGGCTGGCTTGGCTCGACTCGCTGTATCAGGTCCTGCTGGCGGAGAGCGCGGGCGTGCACCAGGCCCCTGACTCGCCTTTTCTGCCCGCGCCGGACAGGCCCTTGTGGGGGCTGGAGGCGGTTTTCCTGATGGCCGCGCTGGGCATGCGAGGGGTCGAGGTAGTCAAGTTTTCTGACTTGGAAGCGCTGGACGAAAAGCAGCAACAGGAAAGGGTCTTCTCCAGCATCGCGCTCAGCCGCCACGTCTCACAGCGAGGCCAAGCCAAGAAGGGCTGGCTCACCTACGACCCACCGGAGGACGACAACGGAGAATGGACGCTGGCGGCCGTGCCCAAACCGATTGGTCTGCTGACTGCCGACACCAACGGCATCCTGCAGATCTTTAGGCACATGCGCGCGCTCATAGACAGACACCTCGAGTACCGCGCACTCAACTCGGGCGGCCAGAAACTCAAGCCGGCCGACCGCCCGCCGTCCGACTACACTTCGACCGCCGACCTGCCGCCGCCGCAGCAGCCCAAGAAGAAGAAGCAAAAGACGGCCGCCGTCTCCGCCTGGGCGAAGCGCGTCCTGGACCGGCCCGCCGGCACGAGCGCAGTGGCCGCGCTAGGCAACGCCGAGGCCATGACCGTGCTGAACGGAGCAGGCCTAGAACGATGCTTTGACTACCTCATGAAGCACTACTCAGACTTTACTGGCAAAAAAGACAAGCCCTTGGGCAACAAACACCTGCTCCGCGCACTCTACGGTGAAGTGGCCTATGCGTTGTATGGCGAAGGCTCCTTGGTCAGCAGGCCGCTGTTTTTGAGCCGAGTGTTGGCGCACGCGAATCAGGACCTGAACTCGCAGCTTTTCTATCAAACGGTGTTTCTTGTGCGGCGCGAGACCCCGCTGCTCGACACTGTGAACGTCAAGAAACTGATCCAGGACCTGATGCTGCAGTCGAGCAGGCTGGCGGCCCAGTACCGGGAGGCGCTGGGCGCTCTGCCACGGCCCGCGCCGCCGCCACCGCCGGCCGCGGCCGAGCACGAGACCAAGCACGAGGCCTTGAAAAGGAGAGCTGTCGCCTTTTTTAACCTGCACAAGGCGGAGAACCTGGCCAGGCTGAAGGACCCGGCGTTCTGGCGCGGGCCGCACCAGCACACTTTCCCGGCCGCCCCGGCCACCCGTTTCGCCAGCCTAGTCAGCGACCTGCTGGACAGGTCGGCGCCGCCGGAACAATTGAGCACAATGTTTGCTGAGCTGATTTAAATCGAGTGGTCCCGGTCGGGTAAATATATATTCTAGAAAGCAGTTTCTCCGCGTGCCGTCGGTTACTTTTTTACCTAGCGTGACCAGCTCAGAACTTGTCTCGAAGCGAAGACAACAAGTCAAAAACATGACGACCATCAGCACCACGCCCTTTGGAGAAATTTCGCTGGTGGACGCCGTCCACCAGAAATATGGCTGGGACCGCAACCGCTGCGCCGCCCGGGTAAAACGGCACTTTGAGCTGTGGCCGTACAAAAAAGAAAGCGCACAACGACATGTCTTCAAGAACCGCGGAGGGCGCAAGGACGGGACGTGGGTTGCAAAACCGCAGGTGGCCGCAGACATCGTTGCTTCACTGGTGCACGATTTTGGCCGCAAAACGCGATCAGCCCCTGGGACAGTCCTCCGGCCGCGATCAACCCCTTGTAGAAGTCATCCCCGCTCTCACGCGCGATGGCCAAGGCATCGTCGACGCTTCGGCAATTTTGGCTGAGGTGGGACCAGACACAACAGAAACCCTCCTCCCGGCTGCGAACGAGGCACAGACTACAATTGCGGTCCTGGCCGAAATTGAGACATGGGGACCGCTGCTGTCGCCCCTGCCCGAATACGAGTTTAGCGGGAGCGAAGAAGAGCCACTTACAGATCAAGGACAGCATGACGAAGAAGGTTGGGTCGATTTGTCTGAAGGTTACATACACAAGTTTTTTTTAATTAGTCGTGTGTTGTATAATAAAGGCTAGCATTGAAACGAGGCAGAAAGAGCAGGCCGGTCTCGAACGCCCCGGTCCGCCACAGGAAGCGCTCCCACTTGTTTCGCTGCACTATCTCCCAGCCGGTGTGCCGGTACGCCTCTAGGAAGTGAAACGTTGGCACATAGGCCAGCACGACCGTTTGTTCGCGCCTGTTCCGTCTGGCAGGGTAAGAAGTCCGGCCCAGCGCCCTGACGGCCTCCGGGAGTGTCACCAGTTCACGGCGGTGCTTGGCGCAGAAGTGTTCGGTGCACAGGTTCTGTGAGTAGATCGCAGACAGGCACTCGAAGCAGATCTTGTCTGCTTTCTTTTCCACGCGGGCCAGCAGCATGTTGAAGTTCTTGATCTTGAAGGAAAAAGTCGTGTTGAGCAGGCGGCGCAGGCCCTCGAACTCCGTGTGCGCTTCAGCCACAGCCTTGCGCCGCTTCCGTGGCCTGGGGCGAATGAAGCAGTTCGTGTAGCGCCGGAGGTAGGCCACCGAGCGCGCCTGTTCGCCCGGGCCGAGCCAGGCCAGGACTTCTGTCACCAGGTCACTTGGGAGCAGTTCTAGAACTAAACATTCGACAATCTTGGGGGTATCCCTTTTTCCGAAATTTTCCATGAAGTATATGGACTTTTTTGAAAACGTGTGGAAATGAAAGGAAATCAATTCACTGATTGCAGAACATATAAAAATAATATTAAAACATGTTTTTATTAATTGTAATACACTTTAACTTCATCTTCAGAGGTGGGCAGGAACCGGTCCGACACGGTAATCTTTCTCCTTTTTCATAGTCCCGGCTACTATGAATCTATGATGATAACAATGCCCAACATGCAGAATTTGCTTTTAAGTTTGTTTATCTTTGTTTACATTAAGCATTTTACTTTATTATGATAATAAACATTGCTTTTACCTACAATAAATTCCCCCCGGGGGGGGGGAGGGGGGAGGGGGGAACGGGGGAGGAAGAGAAGTGCGATGTCGCCACGCAAAATACATAGATTCTACAACAAAATTTCTTTAATTACTAAAAAAAATAATAAATCTAACTCCGTAATATCATACTAACTAAATTAGAAGTTTGTTTAACTCTTGCACGCGACAAACGTTCTTAATCACGCTTTCGACCATAACAAACCTGCCAGTGCAAAAAATTACGATTAATACTACACTACTACAAAGAAAAAAAACACAAAACAAATTCAAACATCTTTCAGATGAAGGAGAAAAGTGAAAGCTATGCAAACTACCTGGTGCGTGCATTTGAAGTTAGCGCCGAGTCAGCGCAAGCGATGCTAAAACAAACTCCCATGCGTTAGGTGAGCTGGGAGCGGTGAGACCGGTGCCGCGTTGGGGGGTGGAAGGTGAGTTACCAGCAGACAGAGCGCCAGCTGCCATCCGCGCGATGAGATCCTCCAGCAAGCTTTCTCTCTCGCTCTTACTATTTTTGTTGTTGTTGTTGTTGTTGCTGTTGTTGTTGCTGATGTTGTTGTTGTTGTTATCATTATCATCATAGTTTTTCTTGTTCTTGTTATTCTTCTTCATCTTCTTCTTCACTCTCTCGTTCTCTTCTTCTGAGCTTTCCTCCTCCTCCTCCTCCTCCTCCTCCTCCTCCTTCTCCTTCTTCGAATTCTTCCTCTTTCTTCTCTCCTCTTCCCGTTGTCGCTTCTCTTGCGCCTCTTTTTCCTTCCGATCTTGCGCTTCTTTTTTCTTCCTTTCCTCCTCTCTCAACTTTCTTTCTTCTGCTAGCATTTCCTTAATGGATGCGGCTTGTTCTGACATTGCCTTGTTCACAAGATCCTGAACGACTTCTTTCGACACGCCGGCGGACGAACTACCCTGAATACAATACCGGTCGCCGTTGTTTTGAAAGAAGTCGTTCATTTCTTGCGAACAAGGCAGTGGCAGAACAAACCAACAGCAACGACAACAACAACAACAAAGAATAATAATAATAATAATAATAATAATAATAATAATAATAGTATATCTCCTGCCAATTGCTGAGACAAAAGGCCATGTGCATCCAGTCCTCCATTCCATAAGGAAAGTCTCCACACCAATCGGTGGAATAAAGGAAGTGACGGCATAGAACATCACTCTAGGAGCTTTATACCAATCAGCCCATGGAAAGGGACCGATGGCCTATGTACTCCCTAAATAATAATAATAATAATAATAATAATAATAATAATAATAATAATAATATAATAATAATAATAATAATAATAATAATAATAATAATAATAAAATAATAATAATAAAGTTTGAAAAAAAAATGTCAGCGCTTCCCGTTAGAGAGATTATACTCGGAAAAAAAAAGACAGGGAAAGGCTCACTGATAGAATGCCACACACACTAGCTAGCCATACTAAAGCTAGTAGCTATACTCCCCTCTCTAAACTATATGCTGCGGCGCCCAAAGAGACCTTTTGACCCCCCCCCCCCGGGGGCCCCCCCCCTCACAAAAAAAAGGAAAAAGAAGAAGAAGGAGTAGGAAAGATATACCTCCAACGACATGTCCACTTCATCAGCGTCGACCGCGGGCTTTTTGGACTTCGGCTTGCCTAGTCACGTCAGAAATTAGAAACACTGAAAAAAAAGCACACAAAAAAAGATGAAATTTGCTAGTACCTGGCTTTTTCTTGCTGGACCCCTTAGGCATAGGAGGCTCAGGGTCTCTTCTTCTTCAGGGACGTCTGGAACGTCTGGAACATCGTCGACGTCGATGGATTCTGCACAAAGAACCAAACAATATTACATACATCCTTCATTTTTCATTACATACAATGTTGCTACCGAATCTCAGTTTTTTTGGCCTGCCCGAAGAGCGAGGCTCAGTCGGGCCCTTTTTTTGATTCTTCTTCTAACGTTTCAGGCGAGCATGCAGTAAATATGCAAAATAAAGAAAAGGAAGATGCCAAAAAAAACAAAAACAAAAACAAAAAAAAAAAAAAAAAAAAAAAAAAACAAAAAAAAAAGATGGAGCTGGTGGAGAAAAAGAATAATAACATGTATATGAAGAAGAAAAAGAAAAATGGAAGAAGAAGAGGAAGAAGAAGAAGAAGAAGAAGAAGAAGAAATGACCTTGTTTGCTTCGTACAGAAGCAAAAGCTCCCGCTTCCGCCAGTTGCAAATCATAGGCGGGTTCGTGGGGTTACCGACGTAGAGGAGCCACGCGGGCTTCACCTGCTTCTCGAAGTCCATCGGCGACGGATCAAGCATGCAAGAGTGTTTAAGGTTAAAACCAAAAAAACCCATGAGCTGATATTGGATTTCGTCAGCCTTGCCATCGCCGTCAGTGTCGACCTCGCGCGCAGCAAAAATGAAGCGCTTCGATCCTGCAACATCCAAGTATAAAAAATATGTGCAGCTTGTGAATTTTGAAAAACATACAGTACCTCGATTGACTTGCGCAGGAGTCTTCTTGCGCCAACCAATGGGAAAGACAATGAAGAGCCTGCAAATAAAAAATAAACAATCAGTTTATAAAAATCTTTCATACTTATAGGGAAAAAGACCCGGGAGCACAAGGTGAAGTTTCACCCTCACATGTCTCCACTTGCGTGGACGCCTTCAGTTCGAAATTGTTGTACTTTGTAAGTGCAACGTCGAGCGCGAGCGCCCCCTCCCGATGTTTGTTGTCCTCGGATGTGAACTTAAAGAGCAAGCTAATTAAAGCAGCAGCAAAAGAGGAATAATAATAATAATAATAAAAAGAGAGTTTAAATTTAAAAAAAATGGCAGCGCTTCCCGTTAGAAGAAATATACTCGAAAAAAAAAACAGGGAAAGGCTCACTGATAGAAGGCCACACACACTAGCTAACTATACTAAAGCTAAGTATCTATACTCCCCTCTCTAAACTATGCTATCGAATAATAATAATAACAATATAATAATAATAATAATAATAATAATAATAATAATAATAATAATAATAATATGTATCGTCTGCCAATTGCTGAGCCAAAAGGCCATGTGCATCCAGTCCTCCATTCCATAAGGAAAGTCTCCACACCAATCGGTGGAATAAAGGAAGTGACGGCATAGAACATTAATCTAGGAGCTTTATACCAATCAGCCCATGGAAAGGGACCGATGGCCTATGTACTCCCTAAATAATAATAATAATACTATATCTGAGGCGTACTGATGCAGCTAATGGCATATCCTCAACGGACATAAGCCTCCAATACCCTTTTTCGAGGTCCTCCACCCCCCCGTGTCAGTCTCTCGCCTGATGATCGGGGCCACCGATGGAGCTCCTGAGGGCAAGACTGCACTAAGCCGAGGTTATTCCGCAGTCCCAGCAACCTCTTGCAAGACGTCACCGAATGTGCAAGTGCATACACCAAGCGCGGTTGCTAGAGCTGCCTCGAAACCCCACCCATAACAATCTGGTGTCTGCTGGGTCCTGGGCTATCAACCAGCATATGCGGAGTTTAAGATCTTTTACGCGCGCAACAACCCTCCTCCCCAGCATCTACCACCAAAGGGTTATGAGTTGGCGTCACAGTTTAACGCCTTGAGGCCATTGGGCTGAATAATAATAATAATAATAATAATAATAATAATAATAATAATAATAATAATAATAATAATAATAATAATAATAATAATAATAATAATAATACTATATCTGAGGCGTACTGATGCAGCTAATGGCATATCCTCAACGGACATAAGCCTCCAATACCCTTGTTCGAGGTCCTCCACCCCCCCGTGTCAGTCTCTCGCCTGATGATCGGGGCCACCGATGGAGCTCCTGAGGGCAAGACTGCACTAAGCCGAGGTTATTCCGCAGTCCCAGCAACCTCTTGCAAGACGTCACCGAATGTGCAAGTGCATACACCAAGCGCGGTTGCTAGAGCTGCCTCAAAACCCCACCCATAACAATCTGGTGTCTGCTGGGTCCTGGGCTATCAACCAGCATATGCGGAGTTTAAGATCTTTTACGCGCGCAACGACCCTCCTCCCCAGCATCTACCACCAAAGGGTTATGAGTTAGCGTCACAGTTTAACGCCTTGAGGCCATTGGGCTGAATAATAATAATAATAATAATAATAATAATAATAATAATAATAATAATAATAATAATAAATAATAAAAGAGGAACAGAAGAAAAAGCTAATAATAATAATAATAATAATAATAATAATAATAATAATAATAATAGTGCTTCTCTGTCAATGGCTGATGCAAATCTGCACATGCGCCTCCATCGTCTCACCCGTGAGGAGAGTACGAAGAATTGACGATAGGCTCTAATGACACCCCCGCAAGGGCAGTTCCAACACTTCCAGACGGACCGGTATGTTCAATGAAAATACTGGTGGCACCGACGGGAATCGAACTGGCGACAGGGCCCAGATGGTAGAACTTGACCACTGGGCTATCACGGTGTCCATAATAATAATAATAATAATAATAATAATAATAATAATAATAATAATAATAATAGTGCTTCTCTGTCAATGGCTGATGCATTTCTGCACATGCGCCTCCATCGTCTCACCCGTAAGGGGAGTACGAAGAATTGACGATAAGCTCTAATGACACCCCCGCAAGGGCAGTTCCAACACTTCCAGACGGGCCGGTATGTTCAATGAAAATACTGGTCCAGACGGATCGGTATGTTCAATGAAAATACTGGTGGCACCGACGGGAATCGAACTGGCGACAGGGCCCAGATGGTAGAACTTGACCACTGGGCTATCACGGTGTCCATAAATAATAATAATAATAATAATAATAATAATAATAATAATAATAATAGTGCTTCTCAGTCAATGGCGAATGCATTTCTGCACATGTGCCTCCATCGTCTCACCCGCGAGGGGAGTACGAAGATTTGACTATAGGCTCTACTGACATCCCCGCAAGGCAGCTCCAAGCCTTCCAGACAGACCAATACTTTCAAAGAAAATATCCTTTGAAAATACTGGCACCGACGGGAATCGAACTGGCGACAGGTCCCAGATGGTAGACCTTAACCACTGGGCTATCGCGGTGCCACATAATAATAATAATATAATAATAATAATAATAATAATAATAATAATAATAATAATAATAATAATAATAATAATAATAATAAAATAATAATAATAATAATAATAATAATAATAATAATAATAATAATAATAATAATAATAATAATAATAATAATAATAACAGTATGAAATTAAAAAAAAATGACAGCGCTTCCCGTTAGAGGGATTATACTCGAAAAAAAAAGACAGGGAAAGGCTCACTGATAGAAGGCCACACACACTAGCTAACTATACTAAAGCTAGTAACTAACTCCTTTCTGTAAACTATGCTACAGTATCCAGTAATAATAATAATAATAATAATAATAATAATAATAATAATAATAATAATAATAATAATAATAATAATAATAATAATGATAATAATAATAATAATAATAATAATAATAATAATAATAATAATAATAATAATAATAATAATAATAATAATAATAATAATAATAATAATAATAATAATAATAATAATAATAATAATAATAATAATAATAATAATAACAATAATAATAATAATACCAGTCTTGATAATCTAATCCGGATAGGAATGTGAAAATTCCTTTGTGGGCCCACACGCGAACCTTCCCCGAATCCAGAGGGGGAAACCCACTCAGCTGGTCATCCTCCTCTTCCTTCTTCTTCCTCTCCTCCTCCTCCATCTTCTTCCTCTCTTCCTCCTCCTTCTTCCTCTCCTCTTCCTCCTTCTTCTTCCTCTCCTCCTCCTCCTCCTTCTTCTTCTTCCTCTCCTCCTCCTCCTTCTTCTTCTTCTCCTCCTCCTTCTTCTTCTTCTCCTCCTCCTCCTTCTTCTTCTTCTCCTCCTCCTCCTTCTTCTTCTTCTCCTCCTCCTCCTTCTTCTTCTTCTTCTTCTCCTCCTCCTTCTCCTCCTCCTCCTCCTTCTTCTTCTTCTCCTCCTCCTTCTTCTCCTTCTCCTCCTCCTCCTTCTTCTTCTTCTTCTTCTCCTCCTCCTCCTCCTCCTTCTCCCTCTTCTTCTTCTTCTTCTTCTCCTCCTTCTTCTTCTTCTTCTCCTCCTCCTCCTTCTTCTTCTTCTTCTCCTCCTCCTCCTTCTTCTTCTTCTTCTCCTCCTCCTCCTCCTTCTTCTTCTTCTCCTCCTCCTTCTTCTCCTTTTCATCCTTCTTCTTCTTCTTCTCCTCCTTCTTCTTCTTCTCCTCCTCCTTCTTCTCCTTCTCCTTCTCCTTCCCTTTGTCCTTCTTTTTTTGCTTCTCCTTCTTCTCCTTCTCCTTCTCCTTCTCCTGTCTCTTCTGCCTTTTTGCGGGAGGAGCTTCTCCCAATCCGTCGTCCCAGGGCACAGGCTTATTCTTGAGCAGGATCCCTACGATGCATGCATTATAAATACATACATACATACATAATACCTTGTGCATTCCAGGTGTAGCTGAAGCCGCGGACCAACTCCTCCAAATCGCCTTTGCCCTGCATGTTGCACATTAAATAAATAAGTAAGTAAGTAAGTGAGCAAGCATATACCAGATCATGCTTGCAAAAGACGGCGTGGGGAATCTCCACACAATCAAAGGGCAGCACGTCTGCAGACCCGTTGATTTTAAGGAACAATTCCTCACGCGAATTTTTGAGAATGGCTTGCAGAGTCTTGGCAATGTGCTTCGTAGACATGCCAGAGTCAGAAAGTGATCCTACACGTTGACAAACGAGCAAAATGAGTTGAATTCCAAAGACATAACTACCAGTCAGCGCCTTCAACCTTAAAATTTTTCTCGGGCCGGTCTGAAATTTGAACGTGTGGAAAAAGGGTCGTGTTATTATCAAACTTTTGTGCAGAGATTTTATTAAGAGCATGACATTTCGAGAAGATGTAACAGCATTCCCGCTCTTTCCCCAGCTCAGAATGAGCGGGAATGCTATTCTTTTTTTCTGTACACAACAATCTGTGGAAAAAACTCTGCACAAAAGTTTGTGAAAAGCGACCGGCATGATTTTGCATTTCCTTCCTACGTACTCTCAACTCATGTCATCCCTTGCATGTTTCTGCTATAACGTGTTTGTTGAAGCTATAAATGTCATTTCCTAACATTGCACGACCCAGCTTAATCTATTTTTCATAAACCAGCAATTCGATGAAACTCGTTTTTGGATTGCTGTTTTGCAAACTTTTGTGCAGAGATTTTATTGAGAACATGACATTTCGAGAAAATGTAACAGCATTCCCGCTCTTTTCCCAGCTCAGAATGAGCGGGAATGCTATTCTTTTTTTCTGTACACAACAATCTGTGGAAAAAACTCTGCACAAAAGTTTGTGAAAACCGACCGGCATGATTTTGCATTTCCTTCCTACGTACTCTCAACTCATGTCATCCCTTGCATGTTTCTGCTATAACGTGTTTGTTGAAGCTATAAATGTCATTTCCTAACATTGCACGACCCAGCTTAATCTATTTTTCACAAACCAGCAATTCGATGAAACTCGTTTTCGGACTGCTGTTTTGCAAACTTTTGTGCAGAGATTTTATTAAGAGCATGACATTACGAGAAGATGTAACAGCATTCCCGCTCTTTTCCCAGCTCAGAATGAGCGGGAATGCTATTCTTTTCTTCTGTACACAACAATCTATGGAAAAAACTCTGCACAAAAGTTTGTGAAAACCGACCGGCATGATTTTGCATTTCCTTCCTAGTACGTACTCTCAACTCATGTCATCCCTTGCATGTTTCTGCTGCAACGTGTTTGTTGAAGCTACAAATGTCATTTCCTAACATTGCACGACCCAGCTTAATCTATTTTTCACAAACCAGCAATTCGATGAAACTCGTTTTTGGATTGCTGTTTTGCAAACTTTTGTGCAGAGATTTTATTGAGAGCATGACATTTCGAGAAGATGTAACAGCATTCCCGCTCTTTTCCCAGCTCAGAATGAGCGGGAATGCTATTCTTTTCTTCTGTACACAACAATCTGTGGAAAATTTTCTGCACAAAAGTTTGTGAAACTGACCGGCATGATTTTGCATTTCCTCTTCAATATATTATTATTATTATTATTATTATTATTATTATTATTATTATTATTATTATTATTATTATGGACACCGTGATAGCCCAGTATGGACACCGTGATAGCCCAGTGGTCAAGTTCTACCATCTGAGCCCTGTCGCCAGTTCGATTCCCGTCGGTGCCACCAGTATTTTCATTGAACATACCGGTCTATTTCTGGACCAGTATTTTCATTGAACATACCGGCCCGTCTGGAAGTGTTGGAACTGCCCTTGCGGGGGTGTCATTAGAGCTTATCGTCAATTCTTCGTACTCCCCTCACGGGTGAGACGATGGAGGCGCATGTGCAGAAATGCATCAGCCATTGACAGAGAGGCACTATTATTATTATTATTATTATTATTATTATTATTATTATTATTATTATTATTGTTGCTTGGAGCTGCCTTGCGGGGGTGTCAGTAGAGCCTATCGTCAAATCTTCGTACTCCCCTCACGGGTGAGACGATGGAGGCACATGTGCAGAAATGCATTCGCCATTGACTGAGAAGCACTATTATTATTATTATTATTATTATTATTATTATTATTATTATTATTATTATTATTATTATTATTATTATTATTATTATTATTATTATTATTATTGAGTCTTTGGAGCGGAGCCGCGTCACCGAACGGCCCCGTGCTACCAATGGAGGCACATGTCCGACAGGATCAAAGGCCAATTGACTGATAAATCTATTATTATTATTATTATTGTTATTATTGTTATTATTATTATTATTATTATTATTATTATTATTATTATTATTATATAGCATAGTTTAAAGAGGGGAGTATAGATACTAGCTTTAGTATAACTAGCTAGTGTGTGTGGCCTTCTATCAGTGAGCCTTTCTCTGTCCTTTTTTTTTTTGTGATTCCCTCTAACGGGAAGCGCTGCCATTTTTTTCATGTGTATTTCAAACTTTAGGTATGCCATGCTGAGGGCTAGCAAGGCGCCGATATATGTGGCACACCGTGGTGGTGGCTACGGAGTCTTTGCTGATAATACCTTCCTCCTTCTTTTCAGCTTGGGCTCCTCGAACCAGGAGGAAAGTCTTTGCGTGCTGCAGATCATGCTGCATTTTCTGATCATTTCACTATGAAAATTGGGAGTTCCCTGCAAACAGGGATGCATCCAATTAAATTCATTAACGAATCGAGCAGGAATGCAATGCATCTCATCAACTCTTCATCGCAAGGGTTCAACAAGCTCGACGATGACACTTGCCGACCGAACGTGAAGGTAAATTATGTTAGTTGTTACATACATCCATGCAATGTAAGTTTTTGTTACGTGTGTTGTATTTTTTCTATAAATATTGTTGTAAATAATGTCAGGTCAGCAAGGGTACTCCTATTGTGACTGTCACCACCGCAATATCGAAAGATCAAGAGATTTTGCTCAGCTATGCGCCTAATCCAGACCTAGAGATAGCTACGCTGCCAAGCGATGCACATCCGGTCTGGTTGAAAGAGGCTGCCAAGGAAGGAGCTAAAATCCCAGTTTTCCTGTTCGAGACTGACATTGGTCATGTATGTTTCATCGTTCCTGAGAAAGAACATCCGCTTCCACTTAAGTCAATTTCCTTGCTTCATGAAGCAAAGGTTGAACTTTTAGCGTCGGTCAGCAGTATTAGTTCTGATGGAAAGCAACCGCTCTCCAGGTCATCATCTATTCCGCCGGAAAAAAAGAGGAAGCTTCTCGACAGCGTGTCCTCAATTTCAGATAGTCGCCGCACGCTTCTGCCCAGGGAAAGCTCGGACATTACAGTCATCACAGAAAAATCAAGCTTGAGTGATGCACAGGTAAAAAATAAATAAATGAAAATTATTACTGAGAAGATTTTTTTTTACAGGCAGGTGTTCCTGACGTTGATGCTAACCTCGACAGCTGGAAACAGTCAGACAGTTCTACTGTCACTACAGGATATGATGTTAGTAGCTGCAGCAGCTCTAGACTATATCTTCCTACTGGCTCCATGGTAATTTTTTTTCTCTACCTGTCTATGTTCATGCTGGTTAATGTTCATAAGCGATCTTGTTTGCGTAGAACGTCGACGAAGAGTGTTCAGATACGGATTCAAACGGTGATGCTGCATCTATCAACCCTGGATTGCTTCCTCCTCTGGTCGGCGTGGACGATGCGGAATTATCCAACGAGCTTCGATTGAACTTCGACGAGCTTATGGAATCGAATGAGCTGTTGTATAACATCATGAGATTATCACCAATTCCTTACAGCAGACCACGTAAGAATCCAACGCGCCCCTACACGATGAAAAGTCGCACGAAAGGTGCAGTGAAGCTTCAGAGACCGTCTGCGCTCCAAAAACTGTTGGGGATTACCTTCGCCGACTTGGACAGGGAAGTTAAGTCTGTCTGCTGCAAAAAGTGGAAGTGTTATTCATTTATCGACACGCGTGATGTGCTTTACACGAGAGCGAAGAATGCGTCATCGTCTCTCAGTGAGCTTTATTCTTGGGCAGCTTCGCAGCTTGAATCGTTTCAAACAAAAACTGGATCGTTTCAGTATATGTATTTAACGGAGGCTGTGTGCAAAGTAGCCTGGCAGCGTATCTACGGGATCGGTGATAAAGTTTTGTCAAGAGCACACAAACTTCTTGCAAATAACACGAAGGTTTTGACAAAAAGCTACTCAACCGTTCCTGAAACAGAAGATGTGGTAGCAGTATTACTCTGCGAGAAGTTCATGGAGAGTTACCCGGAGATATGCAGCGACGGAATATGGAGGATGCAAGAAATGGCTCAGGACGCAGGAGTCCAAAACTATGTTCGCGAGAATTGGAAAGATATGTGCCTTCGGTTTGGTTGTTCGAAACGAGTTGATCCAAATAATCCTCCGACAGACAATACGATCAACAAAGTTTGGCGCATGGATTTTCCGCACGTCAAGTTTGTCAGAGGTATTATGCATATTTTCGTTATCATTACTTATTACAGGTTTGTTTTGCAGAAGGAGATTTCTCAAAATGCGAGATCTGCACAGAGCTTGCTGCTGATCATTCTAACGGTTTCAGGACTGAAGTAGAAGCTCAAGAATGGCGTCGCCGTAGCAGGCTTCATCACAAAATTCACAGGGCGTGCCGCGTTGCCAGCATGCAGCGCAAGAAGGCAGCACCAGCAGATTTTGCTGCCACAGTCATATCAGCCGATATGAAACCGCCAGTGAAGATCCCATCTTGCCGCCGCGCCGCGAAAGATTTCAAAGGAAAAATTGTGTTTCGCCTTTGCGTTGGAATCAATACCTGCTACACTACCGATACGCATTTTATTCTGACGTACCTTGAAGGCGCGGTAGAACACGGCGCGAACAGCAACATTACTATGCTTGCCGCACTTTTACATTGGCAACTTTGGAACCCTCGCACAATGCAAGCGTGGAAATTATATCTTGAGTGGGACGGAGCTGGTGATAACACCGCGTGGGCGATGCTGGGTTTCCTTGGGCTCAATGTCGTTGACAGAGGAATCCGTTTCCAAGTAGAGTCACATCGCAAGCCACCAGGGCACGGGCACGATGGAGATGATCAGGAATTTCGAGTTATGGATATCGGGTGGAAGAGCACCTTCCTGACAACTAACATCGCTCAAGCGTTATTAAAGCTCATTCTTGCATTCAAGAAGCAGCACAAGAAGAGGCATGTGCTGGTTGTTCTCGGATGTAACTACGACTGGATGACTCATTTTAGCCCGTGTATGAACAAGAGTTTCAAAAACTACAACAAACCCTTGGCATATAGAATCACCAAGAAAGATCCTGACGCTTTGCCGACTGTAGAGATCGCTACTTGGGGAGACGCACAGGATTTTCATGGAGTGCGTGATGATCCCAGAGGAGAACCGATCAATTTGTTTATCGGACGCCCCGGTAATAATATTATCTATCTTTCTCTTTCTCTCTCTCTCTCTCTATATATATATATCTCTCTCTCTCTTTCTCTCGTTCTATCTATCTATCTCTCTCTCTATTTATGACAGCGACCGACATGCCTCCCAAGCTTCCAGTCGGCTACTTCGTCAATCCGCGCCTGAAGAAGGATATTCGTGCTTTGGCTACTAAATACCTAGGGCCGGATGAGCGAGCACATGTGGAGGAAATGTTAGCAGGTGGAAATTTGACCAGAGTAGAGGTGGATGGAGATTACTTCGAAGGCGGCCTGCCCGGCCGTCCTGCTCATATGTCATGTGTCGATGCAAAAGGCAAGGAATGGAGAGCAGAATTTCGATTGATCGACGAGCTACCTGTAAATTGGATGGAGTTGCCTCAAGAACGACAGGAGAAAATGAACGCACTTACGCGTTTGACCGATGAAGAGCTGCTGTCCTTACCACGCACTTATTTTGTTAATGAAGGACGTCCTCCAGCTCACCCGAGATGGCGTGGTGCAAGACAGCTTACTAGCGAAGAAAAGCAGGAGCAGGATTTAGCATTTGGAAATGCTTCTGAGCCTTGGCGGAAAATTCTCACGTTGCTAAGATCGTCAGAGGAAAAAAAGCAATTTGCGTCCAAGCAGATGGTAGTTAGCGAATTGAAATCATGGATGAGAATGCATGGTGTTGCAACGCAAAACTCCGATCGGAAACAGTTCAAGAAGGCAGAGCTTATTGAACAAGCGTGGAACCATTTCGAACGATGCGACTGTGGGTTCCCTGAGGAAGAAGAGCTTGGTGCTGCTCAGCCTGCAGAACCAGTGGCAGATTCAGAGGATGACTTATCTGATACTTCATCTTCCAGTTCATCAACTGACTCATCGTCTGATCGATCTTCTGGTTCAGAGGAAGAAAAGCATGGTATTAGTTTTCTTCTTCTTCTTCTTCTTCTTCTTCTTCTTCTTCTTCTTCTTCTTCTTCTTCTTCTTCTTCTTCTTGTTCTTCTCCTCCTTAACATGATGCTATCCATATTGTAGATGATTCAGATCGCTCCGACGCAAGTTGGAGAATGCGTAACTCAGGAATCCGTTTGCGCGGACGTCGCCGCGCACGTCGTGCTGCGGGTGGACGTGGACGTGGACGTGGACGTGGTCGTATGTGATTATTTTTTTTGAATGAATTTTTCTGGGTCCGACTTTTTCATAATGGTTTTTGTCTAGGGCAACTGCAACTGTAACGCTTCTTCTAAAAACTGAAATTAGAAATTTGTTTAACTCTGATAATGCACCAGAATCTGATGTGAAGCGTCCTCCCTCCGACCCATTCCCCCCCCCCCCCCCCCCCCCCCCCCCCTCCCCCCTCTACGTACCAGCGTACGTCACAGCGGGCAAACAGAATTTTTTGAAGGTAAAACCATGTCTTAATATAGTAAAATGCTTAATATAAGCAAGAATAAACAGTAAAAGCAAATTCTGCATGTTCGGCATTGTTATCATCATAGATTCATGGTAGCCGGGACTACGAAAAAGTAGAAAAATTACCGTGTCGGACCGGTTCCTGCCCACCTCTGAAGATGAAGTTAAAGTGTATTACAATTAATAAAAACATATTTTAATATTATTTTTATATGTTCTGCAATCAGGGAATTCATTTCCTTTCATTTCCACACGTTTTCAAAAAAGTCCATATACTTCATGGAAAATTTCGGAAAAAGGGATACCCCCAAGATTGTCGAATGTTTAGTTCTAGCATGTCCCTCTTTCACTTAAAAAGAGGGGGGTCATAAGATTAAATCGAGAGGCGGCGCCGCAGGTGGTCCGGCGGGGCCGGCCGGCCCGGCCTTCTCACTAGCGGGGTCACGAAAGCGCCCGAAGGGCCTGGGACGGGCGGCAGGCCGAGCGCCGGCCGCTGGTCGACGCGCCTCACCATGCTGGGCGTGCGGTACGGGTGCATGCGGTGGTTCGGGTCGTTGGCGTAGACGTAACCGTACCTCGGGGGCCGCGGCGGCGGCACCTGTTGCTCGCGCCAGCGCGCCTCGGCGGCGGCCTCCGCGTCCCGGCCGAACGCCACCATCTCCCGCAGCTGTTGCTTGTCCTTCTGCGCCAGGCTCTTGCCCTTGCGCAGGCGGCTCTTGGCCGCGTCGGCGTAGTGCATCATTTTCTGCAGGACCGCGTGGTCTCCGCGCGACAGGTTCAGGCTCTTGGGCACCCAGCTCGGCGCGCGCCACGCGAGCTGGGCCAAGCGCAGTTCCTTGGTGAGCTCGTCCTTGCTCGGTTCCTTGGGCTTGTCGGGGCCCTTGAGCATGACCTCCCCGTCCGGGAGAGTGGCAGGGGCCAGCCACGACATGTAGTTGTGTTCGAGCTTGTCTACTCGTTCGCTGTAGACCACGCACGCGTGCTTGGTGCCTGTCACTTCGGGGTCCGTGGCCTGGGCCAAGTGCCGGAAAAACGACTTCTTGTCCATCATCTGCCCGTAGTTCTCCCTATACAAACATATACGCGTGTATGCATGTGTGCACACATACATACACACCACAGCGCGTTCAGCGTCTTGTGGTTCTTGCTCAGGAACATGATCGTGTAGGACGTCTGTTCGCGCATGATTGGAGAAACCTGAACAGACAACCAAGTCTAAATTTCATAAGCGCGTGACAGTGACTTACACTCTGGCGGCCGGTCAGGTACTGGACGGCCACGAAAATTGAAATGTTGTAATGCCTGCACAGAAATCACCAAAAGAGTTAATACGACGCAGTGTGTTGTAGTAAAATCACCTGTAGGTCCCAATAAAACTGCTCATCCAGCCGTCCTGCGTGTTCAAAATGCCCACCAGGTCGTCGAAGACCAAGAAGCTCGGCTCTAAAAAGCCCTGTTGCTGATATCGCCTTTTCAAGTTGTCCACGTACTGCACCAGCACGTCCTTGTTGAAGCCTTCGTACACCCGCACGTGCTGCTCCGAAGCCCAGTGGAAGCGATAGGAGTGTTTAAACTTGGTGCGAACCATGACGAGCCCGAACTGGAACGCTCCCTTTTTGCGGAGGCACATCGAGTACAGTAACCAGCGCAAGAAGTGGGTCTTACCTCGTTCACTTTTCCCAACCAGCACGAAAAGCTGGCCGGCCGTCGGGTCCTTGGGGTAGAAGTACTCGACGTTGCGCGAGAGCTGTTCTGGGTCGTCTGCCGGCAGCTCCTCTTCCTTTTCATCCTTCTTTTTCTTCTTTTTCTTGGACTTCTTCTCCTTTTGTTTCTGGATGTACTCGTCTATCTTTTCCTCGATCGGCTCTTCTTCCTCCGCGTCGTTTGGCGCTGGCAGAGCGCCCAGCGGGCCGGCATTGTCGTCCATGGCCTTTTTTCATATGTAGTTGAGCGGCAATTAAATTTTTTTTATTGTCGGCGCTAGTTTTGTAAAAAAGGGATGCCTCCTCCCCCTTTCTACACCACGGCGCCATGGATGCGCCGGGAGGACAAGGAAAGCCTGTCGCGCAAGCTGACCAAGACCAGCAAGCCGTCATGGGTCGACAGCCGGCCCGTGGTCCGCGGCAAACAACCAGGGCCCACGGGCTACGCGGGCCAGAGCGACAAACAAAGGGCTCAGAAGACCCGCGACATCATGAAGTGGGTAAACCCCGAATTGCACCAGGCGCTGGGCATCCTGCGGCCGCCCTCCCCGCCATCGCGCCCCGCCTCGCCGCCACCACCGCGCTCGCGTTCCGCCTCGGTGTTGCCACCGCCCTCGCGCTCACATTCGCCCTGGCCGCCGCCCTCGCGCTCGCCTTCGCCCTCGCCGCCACGCTCGCGCTCGCGTTCCGCTTCGCCGCCGCCATCGCGCGCGCGTTCCGCTTCGCCGCCACACTCTCGCCGCGCCTCGCAGTCGGGCAACGAGGACGAAGGCGGCGACGGCGGTGGTGAGATCAACTGGGACGAAGGCGGTGAAGGTGGGAACGACGCCTCTCCTCCCGCGCGCGCCGAAAGCCCGAAGCCAGGCGAGCAACCACTCGACGGGCGGCCCGCGTCGCCCGACCAGTCGGAGCTTATAGCAGATCTGCGATTGCAGATCAGCCAGCTGGAGAAGATGGTCGACCGCGGTGACGCAACAGTACGCGTACAGGACGCAACGATCGGCCTCTTGGAAGACGATATCGATTCCGCCAAAGCGGTGGTCGCTCGTATACAAGAGGAGGCAGATAACGCCAGAAAACTCGCGGACGCCATGAATGCTCAGCACAAGCAAAAATTGACTGCCGCAGAGGACGAGGTCGAGAGGCTGAAAAAGCTTTTGACTGGCGCTGGCTTGGACGCCGAGAAACGCCAGAGAGCAGAGGCACGCATCGCAGCCCTCCAGCAGGAGAAAGACGGCTGGCAAGCGCAGATACAAGAGGCAGAGGAACGCGCCAAAACACTGGCCAAACAAGTAGAGGAAGACAAGGAGTTCGCCGAGAAGCAACAAGCCGCCTTGGCCGAACAGAAGCGGCTGAACGAGGAGCTAGAGAAGAACCAGGCCAGCCTGCGCGAGGCCCACGACCGGGCGCTGGCCGAAAAGGATGAAAAGGCCAAGGAGTTGCTAGATGCCAGGACAAAGCTACGGCAAGAACAGGCGGCAACCAACCAGCGCCTGGAGGAGCTTAAGAGCCAAAAAGAGGAGACAGAGAGAGAACGCAAACGAGCCAACGACCTGGCAGCCTACGTCGCGCGCCTGGAGGAAACGATCAAGAACAGTGGAAATGACGGCAGGAGGATCGTCGACGTGAGCAACCATTATCGACAATACACCGACCGCCTCGCCGCCGCCGCAAGGGGCCGTATCGACGAGGCAAACAAGAGGATCGCCCAGCTGCAGCAAGCGGGCCAGGGCCTTCAGAACGACTACCATATACTTCAGCAGAAAATGGTTATACTGCAGACAGAAAGGGACCATGCACTCGAAGTGGCACGCGCAGAAAAGTTGGCACACGAACGGCTGGAGAAAGTCGCAGACAGTGCAAGACAGGAAGCAGCACGGAAGGCAGCGGAGGCCGACAGGGCCGCGCGAGAGGCCGAAGCGGCTAAACAACAGGCAGCCCAGGCCAAGGGCGCCAACGACGAGCTGCGGCAGAAGGCGGAAGACGCAAAGGAAGCCGAACGGCAGGCTCAGCAGGAGAAACAAGAGGCGGAGCAAAAGGCGTCCAGCGCACAGCAGGCGGCCGCGGGGCTGGCGGCAGAACTCAGAGAGAAGAACGCGGCCACGCTCGGGTACAGCGAAGAGAAGACGGCGCTGGAAGGCAAAGCAGAGGAGGCGGAACAAAAGGCAGAACTCTACAGACAGCAAGCGGCAGAGACAGCGCGCAATGCAGCGGATGCCAGCAGGCAGGTGTTTGAGACTAACCAGAAGCTGCAAGAGATCAACGAGCGGGCCGCCGCGCTGGACCAGCAGCTACAAGAAGCCGAAAAAGCCTACCAGGGGCTGGAGTCGGACAAGGCGGGTGTAGAGGCCCTGCAGAAAAAGGCAGAGGCCCTGGCCGGCGAGTACCTGGACCAGATTACGCTCAAGGACACCGAGATCGAACAGCTACAGGCGCGACTCAAGGAGAGCACCGACCGCCTGCAGACGGCAGAAGGCAACACCGAGGCGGAAAGGGCCAAGAACGCCGGGCTGGCACAAGAACTGCAAGAAGCCCATCAACACAACCAGGAGCTCCAGGCGCGGGCCAGAGAATACAGGCGCAACCGCCAGCTGCTGCTAGAGGACCTGCGCCACAAGGCAGCGGAGATCAAGCAGTTGCAGACCGACTCCAAGCAACAAGCGAGGCTCGCACGCGAGCAGAGGGCGCTGGCAGACGCGGCCCTGGAGCAAATGGCGTCGCTCGGCGCAGAGGCCCAGCGAGCTAAAAAAGCGAGCGAGGAGGCCCGCCACCAGCTGACAACAGAAAACAAACAGGCCGTACAGGCGCTGGAAGAGGCGCTAGCGCGCGAGCGCCACCTGCGGCAAGACCTGGAGGCTGCTAACAAGGGAGGAGAAGCGCTGCAACAGCACGTGGACAGCCTGACACACGAGACCTCGCAGCAAGAGAGCTCGCTGGCTGAAGCGAACGAGGCCTACAACAAGCTAACCAAGCGAGTCGAGAAGCTCCGAGCACAACTGAAAACAAACACGGACACGATCGCGGAAGCGGACGAGGCCGTGATGCAAATGGGCCATGAGAGCGAAAAGCAGAGCAAGGAAATCCTCAAACTCCGGAAAGAACTCAAGGGCGCGAAAGACGCCCTGGCTAGAGCACGGGAGGGCAAGAAGGCAGAGAAAGCCGCGGCCAGGGTCAAGGAAGCGGAACGCCTGCTCAAAGAGCGCCAGGTCAGCGAAGGCAAGCTGCGCCAGCTTACCGAGCGGCTCCGGGAGTCCGAGGAACAGAAGGCCGCCCTCGAGAGAAAACACGCTGACTACAAGGAAAGGGCCAACGCGTTGCTCCAAAAGGACAGAAAGACGGCAGACAGCGTCCAGCAAAAGCTCCTCGACCAGCTCAAGCGGTACCAGGAACAAATCAAGAAATACAAGGAATCCCAGGAAGTCTCGGGCGCCAGCGAGCTCGCACAACAGGCCGAACAGGCCCAGCAGAAAGTCACTGAGCTCAAGGAAGCGGCAGTCGAGGCCGTGGCACCCGCTCTGTCACCCAAAGGAAAGAAGAAGCTGGTGCACACGGCCAGCGCAGAGGAGTTCAGCGCGTTCGTCAAGAGGTCGGGCATGGTGGACTTTATGAAGAACACGCTCGAGCGCGAAAAGGGCAGCTTCCCGCAGGGGAGCGGCATGGACAAGGCCTGGGAGTGGGCGCAGAGCCAAGTTGTGCCACTGTTCACCCAGCGGCCTGACGTGGGACAGGCGGTGGGCGAAGGCCTCGTGACGCAGCCCAGCATCGTCAGCGGCTTCAAGGCCTTGTTCCGGGGCCTGTTTGCCAAGGGCTGGCTCCAGTCCCGGGGTCTCGCGGTCGGCGCCGCCACGGGCGTGCCCGTGCGGATGGCCGCCGGTGTCGACGGGCCGGTGCGTCGTCAGGGCAACGGAGGGGTGGAGGACAGCGACAAGAGAGGCGCCGACGTGCTGGTCGCGGCCGGCGGCGAGGCCTACGGCAGCAGCCCCTCTGCTGGCAAAGTCTTTAGCCTGGGCCAGTCCGGCGGCGGCGGCGACGACTCGACGTGGCTCGGGGGGGCAGGATCAGACTATAGCCAAGGCGCCAACAATAACCAAGCGCACGTTAAGGATGCCGCGCCCATGGACATGGAATCAGCACCGGACAGAGAGCTGGACACCAAGCAAGCCGAGCAGGAACTCTTGTATTATGCCATGAACGGGAAAACTCTGCCCAAGGGCCAAGAGAAAGAGAGCCTGAACATGCTGCGCGTGGGCATCCTGGAGGCCATGCGCAAGCGAAACATGGGTGTCAACGACAAAGAGCTGCTCGACAAGGTCCGGGGCAAGCCCGAAGAAGCCAAGGCCTTCCTGCGTGAGGGGACCAAGAATGTCATCAAGAGCATCCTCCGGGATCCCGAGAACAGGCAAAAGTACAAGGACAACCTGGCCGTCAGGTACTTGGCCAACTTGGTGCTGACCGCCACGGCCAAGGGCACGGAGGCGGACCTGGACTACAAGATCTTCCCTGACCAGCTAGGAGAGCTGCCCGAGAAGGACGTGCAAATTCTCACCAGCCAGAAACTCACCTTTGAAGAGCGGCTCAGGGTAGTCCGGATGGCGCTGGCGTACGGCACTGACGAGTGGCACGACCAGAAGCTCGTCACCAGCCTCAACGAGGAGCACTCTGTCCCGCTGTTCGAGGAGCTGCTGGAGCGCAAGACACGGAGCCAAGGACCCGTGGGCCCAACCGAGAAATCGCGCACGCTGCACGAAATGATCGAAAAGGCATCCGAGCGCATCCAGGCAGAGGGCGGGAGGGGCAAGAAGCTAATGAAGGAATGGCACAGGGTTTTGTCTAAGCTAGGCATCAAGCTCGTGAAGCTAAACAGCAAGAGAAAGGACATGGCAGAACCAAGTAGTGCGCCGAACAAGAAGCGGAAGAACAATTGATTCTTTTTTGTTGTTGTAAGTTTGTCATTAAAAAAAAAGCCGGGATGCACCACTTGCAGAGCTTCAACCCGCAGCTCGCGCTAGCGCTAGGCAAACTGAACGAAAAGGAACTGAGGCAGGCCGGCCGCAAGTGGCAGAAAGAGGCACAGGCCGAACAGAAAGTGCTCGAGGCCCTGCACAACACGGTCGAGGAGGCGCCGCTCGAAAAGATTTTTCCGCCGCCCAAGGTGCAGGACGCACAGATCCTGCTGAAAATCTCGCCCGAACAGGCTAGGCAGTGCGAAGCGGCCCTGAACGGCGCCAAGTAAAAAATTTTTTTATTCTCTGGTGGCCCTATTTAAACAAAAACGGAAGAGAAATGGCCGCCCCACAACGAGGACCCGTGCGTCTGGCGACTACCACTGACGAGAAGTCGGGCGCGCACCTCAACGATGCCGTTGAGCACGGGACTCAAACAGACCCCGTCGTCAAAACGGATGCCCTGGCCACCAGCAGCATCATCTACTCCGCACTCAACGGGATCCCCGATGCCGTTGATCCCACCATAACCGGCATGAAGGGCATCGCCCAGCGCCTGAGCAAGAACAGTCTGGCGTCGTGGTACAAAGGTGCCGTTCTGCTTGTCGGTACCGCGCCCGAGATCGATGAAGTCTACGGGCCCGACTTCACGAATACCAACTGCTACGAGGCCACGGGTGAACGCAAAACCATGAAGCCCTGGTTGACCGAACTCAGACGTAGTTATGGTAACGACTGGAATGGCTGTATGCAAGCGGCCAGAATGATCGAAGAATATCAGGCCTCGAAAATGCGCGACGAACAGTGGAGCCTCATCCCTTCGGTCTCTGCCTTCGAGCGCGAGGACGGCAACGTGCGCGGCTGGGTCGGCATCAACAGGGCCAGCAACGAGCCTATTGGTGCACCTGGAGGCGGAGGCAGAGGCGGACGTGTATAACAAAAAAGAAAGTTGTAAGTCCCTTCTTTTGTATAACTGATGGACCCCTTTGCCAATCTCGAGCCACCGGCCGCGGAAGACGGCAAGCAAGAGCTGCCACCAGGACAGGAGGCTGCCGCTCCTCTTCCGGCTCAGCCCCCTCCCAAGAAAAGACGGCGCGTGGCAGCCAAAGAACGCCAGCCGCCGCAGCCGACGCAGCCGCGGTTCGAGGAGGCAGAGACGGTGCCCTTGCGCGACGACCCTGCCTACCGGCTCCTGTGCGCCTACGGCAAATCTGAGCTGATTGCGCCCAAGCTCAAAAAGGCAGGGATCCCCTGCGAGCCGCGGGCGCTGCGCAAGGTGTCCCGCGCGCGTTTGCCCTTGATCTTGGAGGACGCCGAAGAGGCGCTGGACGACTCTGCCGTGGACCAGATGTCCAACGTGGCCTTGAAGCAAGGGCTGACGTGCCTCGAGCGCCTGGTGGCAAGCCGCACGCGCTACCAGATTGTCGGCACGACTGACGAGTGCTTTGCCAACGAGCGGTGGCTCTTCTTGCTCGAGCGCGCGAAACTTAAGGCAGGCATCGGCATGACGAGGCTCGACCCCGTCACCGAGCTAGCCTTGATCACGGCCCAAACAGCTGCCATTGCGCACGCCCGCAACACCTCTGTCGCACTAGCAGCCGTAGACCTAGACACCCCAGCCCCTCCGACAGCAAATGAATGAATAAATAAAAAAATATTAAATTCTGTGGCGCTGTTTTTTAATACGGAGAACAACAAAGATGGACGGGATTGCCGGGACCGTCAGTGACACTTTTAGCATGGAGAACATCGCGCGAAGTGCTACTGCCGCGGCGTTCGCCTACTTTGCGACGCCGGTACTAGTGCAAACGGACGCCCCTATCTCTTTTGCGGGCGTGCCCGGGCTCAGAGGCGTAACCGTCGACAAGTCGGTAGGCATGGCCATCATCGCGGCCGCGACGACCACGATTGTAGACGTGTTGCAGTCCCACGTGCTCAATTCAACGCAAGAGGGCCGGCTGGCTCGTTACCTATCCCTGGCCCTGCACGTGGTCGGCGGCGGTTTGATCTACAGCGTGATGCCCGGCCTGTTGGCTGGTTACGGCCTGAACATGGCGCCTGGTGACACGGGCAAGCAGCTCTTTATGCTCGGCGCGCTCTCAGAAGTCGTGTCGCAATACGCCTACGAAAACTACCTGAACCCGGCCGGCGAGGGCCACTACCGCTTCTAAAAAAAAGAGCGCAAAAAATTAAAACTTGTGGTCCTTCACTTAAGAAGATGACCACGACTGTCGTGACACCGGAAGAAGCCCTGGCCGTGTGGGGAATCCTGGTCTTTGTGCTAGCGGTCCTGCTGGTGCTGCTGAAAAGAGCGAGAAAAAAGCCACCCGCCGTCGACCTGGACGCCTACGTGCCGCTCGAAGATGTCCTCCCCCCAGCAGACCAAGAGACAAGCGCTGGCGCAGCTGTTCGGTGCGCTGGAGATGGTGTTCCAAAAGTACGGGCTGTTGCGGCTCGAGGAGATCAAGGAACTGAAGCAGCTGCAGAGACTAGGTCTTGAACAGCAGGTCGAGGCCGTACAGACATGGTTCGTGCCTGCTTGGAAGGACGGAAAGCTCGCTGACTTTGTGCGCTCCGAGGCCGGAATCTGGGCCGAGCTCGCCTGCAAGTTCCGCGCGCCCACGGAGCAGCTCCAGCAGCTGCAGCAGCGCCTCGTGGCTAAAAGACAGTTGTGCCAGGACCAGGCCTTCCTGGGAGAAATTGTTGCTCTCCTGGCAAAAATATGCGCGGTCATTACGTATTAAAAAATTTTAATCTTGCGCACGAATGTTTTTTAAATAAAGCTCTACCGATGGGCAAGCGAGCTCGCGAACGCCGGACGGCCAAGCAGGCCGCGAAAAAGGAAGAAAGGCAAGAGAAAGAGACGGCCAAGCAAGAGGCCAAGCAAGCCAAGGCCGACGAACAAGCCGCCAAGCGTGCGCGCATCGGCCGCCGCAAGTATGAAGACCGTGAGAACAAGCAGCACAACAAGGAGGACAGGCAGAAGACCGCGCGCACGATGGGCGTGACTGTGCCGCTCGCGATCGGGGCCGTCGCGATATCGGCAGCAATGATCATGTCAGGCAAAAAGTAAATTATTTTTATTTTCTGGTTGCCTTATGTATCAACCAAACCGACACCGAGATGCTACGAGGAAGAGAGGCGGACGCCGCGTTCATGGCATACACCAATAAGAGACAGAGGCTCGTACAGGCCAATGACCGCGACGCCAAGACCGGCGCAGCGGTCGTGGTTGCCCCGCAGCACATCGTCAAGATGCCCACGCGCCCCGTCTGGACGCAGACCATCATGACGCCCAAGCCCAACACCGCCGCGCTCGATAACACCGCCTACTTCTCGTTCATCCTCGATAACAAGTCCCCGGGAGCCATCCAGGACGCCACCCTTCGCTTCGAGATCAAGTTTGCGGCCAGCGGCACGCCGACCGACTCCCGTGTCCTGCCAGTGCCCCTTTGGTTCGACCGCATCGAAATCTACGAAAGGGCCAGCGGGCAAGAGCTGGCTAGATACTACGGTGAGGTCTTGCACTTGCTGCTGAACACCCTGAGCCAAGAGGCCTTGGCGAGCATCAACGACATGTTCAACCAGAATATGTACGGTCGCCTGAGCTCGCGCGTGTGGCGCAGCGGCGATGTCCAGTGGTTCTACTTGCCAGTTGTTCACTTGTTGATCAACGGCCTCGACCTCGATTTGAGCCACCTGAGGGGAGACCTGGAGGTCCGCTTCTACCCGCGCGGCTCGATCTTCGTCGAGGACCAGACGACGCAGACCACCCCTTGTACCGCGACGCTGGAGGAAGTGCGCCTGATCTCCTCGTCCACGATCATGCCCAACGGTCTGTTGGTGGGCAAGCACCCGGACAAAATCGGCAAGACTGTGCGCCACCAGTACCTGGACTACGTACAGTTCATTGATCACGGTAAGGTGATGCAGCCGTCGTCCAGAGTCACGGTCGATTTGGACCAGTTCAACCATCGATGCGGAGCGTTGTTCGTGTACCTGCGCCGCTCGGGCCTCCAGACCGGCTACGACGCCGGCGCCGTCACCTACAACCCCGACCGCGCCTATGAAGCGACCGGGCGTCTGCTCAAGTGCGAGGCGCTCGGAGACACCGCGACGATCGACTTGGAAGATGTACAAGGGCGCAGCCAGCTTGGTCAGGGCACCCCCGTGAACGAGCGCTATTTTAGGGAGCACACGGCCAACGGGATGTTCAACGAAGTCTTTGCCAACAGCAACAACGTGTACGTGATCCCGCTCGAACGATCTGCGAGGTATGCTCGACGGCGAGATGGACGGCTACAAGCACTTTGTAGGAGCACGGGAACGCCTCGTGTTCAACACTGCCGCCGCACCGACCGAGACCACGCTGGAGCTGGTGCCGTCCGTCAGCATCACCATCACTAGCAGCAACCGGATGACGTTCCGGTACGAGGGTGTGGTCCTAGCGATCGCGGACGTCGACGAGGACAAGACACTGGCAGCCGTTAACTCCAGCATGTGGCACTACGAGATGCCCGCGACGGGTGCCTGGACCAATATCAACGCGCTTTTGTCTAAAAACTCGTACCTCAAGAGCAAGGGCATCAAGATCTCGCTGGCGAGCAAGACCGGCACGGCCGCCAACGTCCAGGCAGCCACCGTCGCAGTGGTCGCGACTTTCACTGACCTCAACGACCAGCCCTTGATCTGCGGCAAGGACGACCTGCTGAAGTTCACAATCACGCTGGACGACCAGTCCCTGGCCGAAAGGCTCGGTGAGCAGTGGTACTTGCCCAAGACCTACACGCCGGGCAAGCGCGGGTTCCGCTCGGGCGTGTATGATGTCTGCATCTACTCCGCCTACTTCCGCCACCTGCACGAGGGCAACGGGCGCCTGGAGGCCATGGCAGTTCACAACTAAACCACTAGGAGGGAGGGGCAGTTTTTTTAATTAAAAGGTAATAGAGTTGTGGGCAAAAAGACACAAATGGAACCGCTCGTGGCCGCGATCGTCGCCGTTTTTTGCGTTGGAGTGGTCGGGTGTATACTTATCGTGTATTTTCCCGTCAGGTGTCCCGATGAAGTAGAGCAGGTGGCACCGGTGGCACCGGCCGGCCCGCCTGTACGCGATCTTCCCGGGAATTCGTGGGACCCCACGGATGGGGTTTTGTGATTTCCCGAGCAGCCCACTCGCCACCGGACACGGCAGAATCAGACACGGGCGCCGGACCCGTGAAATTTTCGACCAATTACGTTTTCGTAACTGGTTCAAATTTAACGCAAAACCGATAAGTTTTGCAGTAATAATGCAAACCACCAGATTTCACGAAAATTTGTGTCCGGCCGGCCATTTGAGTTGTCTCGCTTCAAAGGAAAAAGCAAAACGGTCGCGGCCTTGACACTGCCACAAAACCGACATGAGCGAACCACCCAAGAAGAAGGCCAAGACCAATCGCAAGCCACTCTGTCTTGACTGTCCGACCGAGGCCAAAAAACAAGCGGCCTACAAGGACGAAACGGGTGCCAGGTTCAGACTATGCGCAGCGCACGCGAAGGCAAGAGGCTGCTACGCTGTGCTGAACCCGTGCACCGACTGTCACGATGGTGCCAGGCTACAGGGTTCCTACCGCGACGAAGAGGTCGTCCCAATAAGCTGTGTGCAAGGCACGCGCGCGTGAGGGGTACGCATGCCGCGAGGAACCCATGTACTGACTGTCCCGAGGACGCCAAGCTCGACGCAGCCTACCCTGACGGGGAGGGCCGCCAGTGCAGGCTGTGTTCAAAGCACGCCAAGGCCAGGGGCACGCACGTCGTACTGAGTCCGTGTGTCGATTGTCCGTCCGATGCCAAGCTCCAGGCACACCACCCAGACGAGGAAAAACGCCCCAACAGGCTATGTGCCAAGCACGCGCACGAGAGGGGCACACATGCAGTGAGGGACCCATGTGTCGACTGTCCCCGAGGTGCCGAAATACAGGCATGCTACCCGGACGACGAAGGCCGCCTCTACAAGCTCTGTGCGGCGCATGCTAAGGCAAGAGGCACACACATCGCACGGAGGCCATGTGTTGACTGTCCCCAAGACGACAAGCTCGCCGCAGGCTACCCAGACGAAGAGGGCCATACTAACAAGCTCTGCGCGGCACACGCTAAGGCAAGAGGCACACACGTCATACTGAGGCCATGTATCGACTGCCCAGACGACGACGAGATTGACGCGAGTTTCAGAGACGAGAACGGCAAGCATGACAAGCTCTGCGCGCGCCACGCGTTCTTGCGCGGTCTCATCCCTCGGCCGAAAGCCGGTGCGTCCGTTGTCGCATGCCTGGCATGGGACAGGCTCGAGGAACAAGGCTGGGACATCCAGCACGTGCATTTCTGTCGTGGCGAGGAGGAGCCGACTGGCAGAGAGTTCAAGGTGCCTGGACCACGCAGATATCGTCTTGACGGCTACGACGAGGAACGCAACGTGGGGTTTGAATTAATGGGCAACGCGTGGCACGGCTACCCGCCCGAGCACCCGAAACACAACGATCGCTCGCCCACGCTCAAACGGCTCAACAGCGTACTGTACAAGGAAACGATGCTGCGCCTTGCTTCCATCCAGGACTCGATGCCGACAGGTTTTAAATTGTATTATGTCTGGGAGCACGAATTCGAAAAAATCAGGCACAAGCCACTGGCGGATGTCAACACAGTTTTAAATGAGTTTACTGATTAAAAAAATAATCTTTTTCTGCTCTATTGTAACAAAGGACAAAGGCAAACTGAAGATGTCTTCCAATTGCGCGACTTGTGGACACGCTACCACCGCTGCTCCCGCCAAACCCGAGCGCAAGCCCAGGGCGCCGTCTGCCTATAACCAGGTAACATTGTCACGGGACGTTATTTTGCTAGAAATCGTGCTTTACGTTGTTTATAGTTCTTTCGCGACCAGATGGCTACGCCCGAGGTGAAGAGCATGGTCCATAAAGAACGAATGAAATACATCAGCGAAAAGTGGAACCAACAGAAGGCGGCTGCTCCTGCTCCTGCTTCCCCGTCTGCACCCCAACAGGGATCAACACAGGCAGCGAGCGAGGCACTCCCTGCTGGACGACCCGCGCTGATCCGCTCCCTCTGACCAACGCACAAAACGCTAAACCGAAGGCATCTGAGAGGTGGTCGCTTTCGCTGAGACACTTCGTGTCGCCTTGTACATTAAAACTTTCTACAAGGTTTTGAGCCAACACTCTTGACTGAATTTTGTATCTCCCTTTGACTCTGCCGGACATGGTCGGCGTCAATGCGAAAAAGCAACTGAATTTGAAACTGGACGGATAATAGATAAGCTCCTTGGCACCGAGACTGAGCATAGTTGCACCGGCCGCCGCCTGGATAATTACATTATCGACGTTTGTGTTCGCTCTCCCAAAATTTTGGTCTTCCACGACGCAGATGTCCGCGTTGTACAGTTCATCGATCGCGTGCAAGCACGCTGACAAGGACTTGGTCTTGAAGCTGTCAGTGTCGCTCTGCCTGGCTACGTCTAGCACGCTGGCATAGGTGACAGTGATGGCGTTGGTGCGGTCGTCCTTTACAAGCACGACTATGCCCAAATTTCTCAGTCCCGGGTCGATTGCTACCACTTTTTTCATTTCCTTCTTCTCCCTTTGTTGTTTTTAATAATGCAAGACGAACTTTCTTTTTTTTCACACGTCCTCCGCCCAGCTAAGGCTCAGGTGCACGTCCGCCGTGCCGGAAGTAGTGCTGGCCGCAATGCACAGCACTTCTCCAGGCCCGACGGCGATGTTGAGCCTGCTCAGGTCCAGGCTGGCCGAGGCCGACCCCGTGTTTGACACGACGCACGCGGCCACCGCGTTGCCACCAGACACCGTGACGAGGGACGCGGAGTATTCGGTATTAGAGGCGGCCGCGTCGTGGTTGGCGTAGGTAGGCGCGCTGCCGAACGTGGCCTGCGTGAGCACTCGGAGGACCACTGGCTTGGTGCCCGAGACGGCCGTAGCGGTCAACAAGGTCGGGAACAGCAAGTCGTTGTTAGGGAGGGCGCCAATCAAGCTCTTGTTGCGGATCACCAGTGCGTTACTCTCGGTCGTGCCTATGGTCTGAACGTTGGTGCGCGCAAAGCTGAGGCCCAGCTGCCTCACGGGGCCTTCGACCAGAACGCCGACACTGGCAGTGCGCACCTGGCCGCCCGCGCCAGCCTGAACGGTAGGCTGGCATTGCTGAGCGAAGGCGTTGTGTTGGCGCCTGCGTACTGTATTCGGTGCACTGGGACTAGCACCCCGTCCGACTGCCTCTCGACCGAGAACACGACGGCCCCAAATCCTAGGTACTGGAGCTGAATCTGAAAAATGTTGCCCTTGGACCAGTCCTTGCGATCCATGTCGTCTTGGTCGCCGCCCAGGCAGGTGTCGAGGTTCCAGTTGGCCTGGTCGATGTAAGTGTCGACACTCGCATTGCGGTGCAGGATCCGCAGCCTGTTGCTCTGTGTCTGGTCCTGCACAAAGAAGAAGCCATTGTTGTCGTCGCCTAGCCCGGCCATGGCCGAATTAGCCACGTTGTGAGCGGTGGGGAACAGCGCCGTGAAGCGGCAGACGAGCCCTTGCCCCGCGCGGTACTTGCAGCGCCTGAGCGTCTCGGCCTGCGCGGCGCCGCTGAGCGACAGCAGGCCGGCGGCGGTGGTCACGGAGCCAGAGGTCGCGAACTTGCGCGGGTTCAGGGTGCCCGTGTAAGGGAAAGTCTCCTGCACTAGCGGGGTAGACTCCGCGACCTTGTGCTCGCCAAAGGCCGTGACCATGCTGGCGAGAGGCTTTGTTTCGACCACATCCTCCAGGCGCAGGCGCTTGGTGCCACTCAGCGTCAGGCTCATGAATTTTTCTTCTCGTGCCTCTCTCTGTTTAAGAAAACTGGCGCGCCAAGAAAAAAAAATTACAAGCATGAGTTACCTGCGCGCCCTGAGCGAAATGAACCTGCTGGTCCGCAGTAAGGACCGCGACCGGGTGCAGGGCCCGGGCGATTCGGCCGAGTTCCGCCTGCCCTTACAGGAAGCGATTGAGGGCAAGTACCGCCTGATCTGGGCCACGGTGCCGAACGCCTGCTTCAACGTCAACTCCAAGAACAACAAGCTCTACCTGACCAGCACGGCCACGGGCGACGTGACGATCACGATTCCCAGCCAGAACTATACAGGGGAGACTTTGGCCGACACGATGCAGTCGCTGCTGATCAACGAAGGCTACGTCCAGCCTGGTCAGACCATCGGCATCGCGTACCTCGACACGCACCTGAAGCTGCAGTTTACGCTAAGCGCGGCCGCCGAGTTCGCGATCTACTGCTATCAGTCCAACAGCGACAGCGCGCACGCGGTGCTCGGCTTCGAGACCTCGGCCCAGAACGGAGCGGGGACCTCGCTGCCAGCGGGGCAGACCAGGATCTTGCCGAACGTGGTGGCCTTGGGCCTGCCGACCTCGCTGGGCATACAGATCAAGGAATGCTCGACGCTGGCCTACTCACTCGGCGGCTAACATGAGGCCTGGGACGGCAGTTCGATTACGCGCGGCCCCAAGAACCACTCGGCCAGCCTAATAATTCCCTTCCTAGCGTCTTCGGGGGGCTACCAGTCCTCGGCACAGGACAGGCACAACCAGTACGTATTTTTCCCGAACAAGACCAAGTACCTCAACGTCCGGGTCGTGTCGCCGGACACTCGCGACAAGGTTGACTTGAATGGCGCCGACTGGGAAATGCTGCTGAGCAAGGCGTGAGATTTTTTTTTAATCTTCACGAGAAGAGAAGATATAGAGAAAGCGAGAAAAAAACGATATGCCCGGTCGTGGCCCCCGATCCGATATCAAAAGTCGTGTAGCTAGTGCCAGAGCGGCTTACGGACGACCCAATCCCGGGCCGCGCAGGAGAGCACCAGCACCAGCGGCAGCGGCAGCAGCACCGCCACCGGACCCGGTCGAGCAGCACCACCACGACCCAGTCGAGTACACGCGCTACCTGCTGGCCCTGACCAAGAAGAAGAAGAACAGCTCCGGCGTGCCGGCCTTTAAGCCAAAAGCGGCCAGACGAAAGAAGAAGAAGACGACGACGAAAATTTAAATCTTGTCACAAACTTTCTTTTAACAGAAAAAAGAACGATGGACGAGAAAGTCGTGGTGCCACGGGAGGACTCGCACGACTCGGACGACTCGGACGTAAAACGAGAGGAGGAAAAATGGTCCTCGCGCCATGAGTCTTATTTTGCCAGCGTGGTGGACGAATGTGCCCTGCACGCACGCCTCAATAACTCGGCTGGGTATTTTTACTACAACAAGTTCCTGGTCTTCGGGCTGCTGGCTACAATAGTGCCGGCGATTTGTTCCGTTATTGTGGGAAATTTCGGCTTCAAGGCATGTGAAGCAGGCCGGGCGGGCTACGACTGGGTGTCTGTCACATGTTTAATTGTGGTAGCGATCATTTCTGGAGTGAACTCATTTTTCAACTTTGGGCAAAAAGCAGAGCGCCACTTCTCCTGTGAGATCCTCTTTGAAATGGTGAAGAACGAGCTGTCTGTAGAGATGGCTAAAAAAAGACGATTCAGATTAGCAGCGGACGTGCTGCTGGTCAAGATTACCATGGCCCTGGAGAAAGTGCGTTCGAACGAGCAGGTCATACCAGCAGTGGTGTTATGGGCGCACCGTATGGACCGCGAGAAGCTGGCCAAAGCGCGAGCGCAGATGGTGACGAGCGGCGACCCGGTCAGGATCCACCATGGCACGCCCGTGACGCTGGGCCGGCACTTGATCCCGATGCCTACATGACCGTGCAGACCTTGGGACACAGCTCGCAGCAGTTGGAAGCGAGGGCGGCCTTCACGAGCTCCCAGATCACGTCGACCACTGGCGGGATCAGCTTGTCCACGTTGTCGTCGGGACACAAGTCCACGAGCACAGACACGAGGATCTGCTTCTTCTCCTCGCCAGTATGATTAGTATAGAGAGCAAGGTACTTGACCCCGTGAACAATGAGCTGCGGCACTGACTGCCAGCTGAAATCGATGTATGTCCGCTTGAGCTCGAGTGCGAGCTCGTGCGAGGTTACGGTGATGGATTCTGATGACGAGGGCATCAGCCGTTGTTCGGTCTTGCGTCTTTGCAACATGTTCTTTGTTTTTGTTTTGCGCTATAAGAAAAAAAAATATCCTCTTTGCCCTTTAC
Source organism: Paulinella micropora (assembly GCA_019918135.1). Lineage (NCBI taxonomy): Eukaryota > Cercozoa > Imbricatea > Euglyphida > Paulinellidae > Paulinella > Paulinella micropora. The sequence goes on along the minus strand of WBZZ01006553.1, from coordinate 7,156 downwards.
TATTAAAAGGAGAGTGAATGGCCTTGTTGAAGCTGGACAACCGGCAGTTGCACGAATTATGGACACTGAAAAAAAACTGCTCGTGCCGGAAGAATCGCGGTTTTGTCTCTTTCCCATCAGGCGTCCGGACCTGTATTCATTCTATGAAGCTTCCCTGCGCTCGTTCTGGACGGCAGACGAGCTTGATTTGAGCCGGGAACAGGCCGATTTCAAGAACTTGAGTGCGGACGAGCAGCATTTTATTAAGATGGTGCTGGGCTTCTTTGCTAGCTCGGACGGCATCATCCAAGAGAACCTGGCCGCTAATTTTTTGGACGAAGTGCAGTTCAGTGAAGCGAGACTTTTTTATTCTTACCAGATCTTTAATGAGGCCGAACACTCGCGGACCTACAGCCTGTTGATCGATACGATCATCAGCGACCAGCAAGAGAAGGACAAGCTGTTCAATGCGATCACGCAGGTCCCGACCGTCGCACAAAAAGCCAAGTGGGCGCTGCAGTGGCTCAGCCCGGCCCGGTCTTCGTTTGCCGAGCGGCTGGTGGCGTTCGCTTGTGTGGAACTTGTCCAGTTCGCCTCTTCTTTCGCCTCCATCTTTTGGCTGAAACAAAAGCACCCGGGCCTGCTGCAGGGCCTGTGCACCAGCAACGAGTTTATTGCGCGGGACGAGACGCAGCACGGCCTGTTCGCGTGCCACTTGTACAAGCACCACGTGTCGAACAAGCTGCAGATGTCGCGCATTTTCCAGATCGTGGCGGGCTGCGTCGAAGTCGAGCGGAGGTTCATCAGCGAGTCGCTGCCGGTGGCCCTGCTGGGCCTGAACGCCACGCTGATGGAACGGTACGTTGAGTTCGTGGCGACGGCCTGCTGCAGAACTTGGGCTTGAGCGAAAAGCTGTACGGGGTGGCCAAGTGTCCCTTGCCCTTCATGGAGCAGCTAGGCGTGGTAGGCAAGACTAACTTTTTCGAGAAAAGAGTAAGCGAGTACGCGCGGGCGCCGGCCAAGGAGCCGGAATGGGGCCTAGACCAGGACTTCTAGCCATTGATGGTGTCAGGCATCTCCACGACTGTCTCTTCTAGTGCCATTTCGGCCTCGACGGCCGCGTGGGCGGCAGACTCGGCGGCCGCTTCTGCCTCCTCTTCTTGCTGGATCAACTGCTTGATCTGCAGGCGTGTCTCCCTGCAACCACAGACCTTTTCACAGAGCGCGATCTGCAGCTGTAACTTCTCTCGCTCTACGGCCAGGATCCGGCGGCGGGCTAGGCACGTGGCCAGCTCGTTCTCGTTGTCGGCTAGTGCTTGTCGTAAAGCGTCCATTTCTTTTTTAATTAAAACATACAGACTCGAAAGAAAAAAAATCAGCCCGGGATCTCGGTAATAGACACAAAACCTCTTTCATAGACGGCTGATCCAATGTTTGCAATGTAATTTACGGCAGTTGCTGTACCTCCGTAAACCTCGATCCAGATGTACTCGTTCGCGGCCACTTCCACTATGCCAGCTAGATTCACTGTCGCATACTGCCCGTTGAAAGCACTACCGTTACTATAAGTGGTGGAGTGCAGCCAGCGCACCGACGCGATCGCAGTGTTGCTGGCCGGCCTGCTAGCGCTCTTCTCGACCCAGGCCTCGGCGTTCATGGGACTGCTCGTGGCGGTGTTTTTGAATTTGACGCAGGCAGCAACGAGCCATTTCCTGGTCATGCCCGACGTGTTCTGGAACGTGGTGTAGCTGGTAGAAGCGTTGCCCGAGTTGCTAGTCAAGCGAGTGATATTGCCGAAAGAAGGTGCGATTCTCACCGTGTTGTCGTAAGTCATAATCCTGCCATTAGCATTAGCAAAAGTCAGCACTGTTTCGCACAGCCAGTGGCCGTTGTCCCAGGTGCCCAGCTCGAACTCGCCGAGGTCGTTGAGCTGGAGCACACGATCAGTGCCAGCGGAGGGCAGCGCGGTCGGCAGCTTCAGCGTGTTTTTGCCGCACACGATCGAATCCACGCCCGTGAGGCCCGTGGCAGTGGCCGACACGCCCTCGGACTCAACGACGGGCGCAAAGGTCCCCACGACGGACGCGGCACTCGAATGTACCGAAGTGACAATAAACCGGTGGTAGTAATAGAACGCGGTCGAAGCGGGCGCGCTCGAGTTCAGGGTCTGTGACGTCGTGGCAAAAGAGAAGTTACCGGACCAGACCAGTGTCCAAGTACTGCCATTGTCCGACCCCGCCAACGTGAAGCTTTTGGTTGAGGTACTGAGAGTAACTCCGTTGGTCAACGCGAAGCTCGTGATTCTGTACCGGCGCCGCTGGTGCTGGAGCGTAAAGTACTCGCCGTACACGTTGCTGCCGCCCACGTTGGTAACGGCGTTGTTGGTCGTGTTGATACTCCCGTCCGAGTTGTAGTTGCCGAGGCTAGTCCAGCCATTGGCAGCGACACCATCGAAAACTCTCCAGCTCTCCTGGCTTACTTGCGCGGAAGAGTGGCTGAGCACCCAGTTAGGGTCCGTGGTAGGCGTATAGGCCGACATGGAAGTCCAGGTCGGCAGCGCCACCGAGCCAGAAGTCACGACCGTGGTGGAAGTGCTCTGTGTCACCATCTGCCCCGCAGAAGTCAGGCTCAGAACGGCAGTCTGGGCCGGCGTGGAGGCTGGCAACAACGAGCTGGCCGCCCCGGTGGCAAGCTGGCCACTGGAATCAAGAGTCACTAACACAGTGCTACCAGGCAGGGCAGTCGGTAGCTTGAGTGCAGAGGAGCCAGAAGCTGGAGCGGAAAGCGTGCTGGTGCCTCCCGCCCCACTGAGTGACAACGAGCTAGCAGCCCCTGTGGCGAGCTGCCCCCCTGAATCGAGTGTCAGTAGCGACGCACTTCCCGGCAGGGTGATAGGCAGCTTGAGCGCGGAAGAGCCAGAGGCCGGAGCGGAAAGCGTGCTGGTGCCGCCCGCTCCGCTGAGTGATAGCGAGCTAGCAGCCCCTGTTGCTAGCTGACCACCGGAATCGAGTGTCACTATCGACGTGCTTCCCGGCAGGGCGGTAGGCAGCTTGAGAGCGGAAGAGCCAGAGGCTGCAGCGGAAAGCGTACTGGTGCCGCCCGCCCCACTGAGCGACAACGAGCTAGCAGCCCCTGTCGCGAGCTGGCCGCTGGAGTCGAGTGTCACTAGCAAAGTGCTGCCTGGCAGAGAGGCTGGCACCTTTAGCGCAGAAGCACTCAGCTGCCCCGCAGAGGTCAGCGACGTCAGCGAAGTGCTGGCGGGCAGCGCACTGGGCAGACTCAGCGCGACCGTCCCCGTGCTCGCGATCGTAGATGTGCCGATCGTCAGTGGCGACGTGTGTGTATGCGAGTCCACGTAGCTCTTGTTGGCGCCGTCTGTCCCGTTTGCAGGGAGTGCTAGGTTCTTAACTCTGAGAGCAAGCCCGCTGTAATCGAAACTCAGCGCGCTGATCTGGAAGTAGTTATTAACGCCAGTATTTTCAGTTACTATCAGCACCGCATACCGACAGATCACGGGCGCGGGAGGCGTAAAAGCAGCTTCTGTAGCGTCGGTGAAGGTGTATCTTGTTGTCTGTGCTTGCCAGGTGGTCCAAGTATTCCCGTCGTCACTGACTGCCATCACCCACTTACCAGGCGATCTAGTTACAGAGGTGGTGATGTAGTACGTGGTCAGCCGCACTTCCGCCCCGAAATCGAGCTGGATCCACTCCCCATTCACGTTCGAGCCTCCCACTGTCTTGAACTTGTTGCTGGTGTAGGCACCAGTTGAGGTGTTGTAGACGCTCAATGGTGTACACCAGAAAGTACCAGTGCCGTTACTGTCAAACGCTTTATAAGGGACGGACGTGCTGAACGAGCCACTAGCGCTCACGACAAACGTTTGACTGCCCGACGTCCAGCTCGAGGATGTCATGCCGTTAGGCATTCTGCTGCCGCTCGGAGAGTCTGTAAAAGAAAGACTGTGTCCAACAGGCTGCGCATGTGCCAGGCTGCCGCTGCCATCTACAGTGACTAGCGATACCACGGACGGCAGACCACTGAAAGTCTTGATGGCGCTGGAGCCTGTGCCAGGAGCGGAAAGCGTGCTGGTGCCGCCTGCCCCGGTGAGCGACAGCGTGCCAGCACCACTTGTGCCGAGCTGGCCTACCGAGTCGAGCGTCACCAGCGACGTGCTGCCTGGCAGCGAAAGCGGGAGTGTAAATTTAGAGGCGGTGAGTTCGCCGGTCGTGCTGTTCCACTGTGTCGCCTTCTCGCTGGTAGTAGAATCGACGCCCGACCTCAACGGCTTGATATAAGCAGCATCGGTGCTAGCGGACACTAATTCAGCGCCCGTGGCGTTCAGCACGATCGAGCGGGATGTCGCTGCTTTTGCTCTGTAGCCTATTGCGACCGATTCCTGAGCGGCAGCATTCGTGATAGCCGTACTGCCGATCCCAACCGACCGTACGCCGAGCGTGCTAGCTATAGGGACCGACAGAGACTGATGAATTGCCTTGTGTGCTCTCCGTGGAGTAGGCACCGATCGCGACGGCGAGATCTGACTGGCCAGAGTATCCCGCCCTGTAGCCAACGGCAGTTCCAAACTGGCCCTGTCCACTCGCGCCTGCCTGAGTGCCTATTGCGACGGCGAATGGTTGCTGTCCGTCGCCCGCTAAAGTCCCGATTGCTACACTGTCTCCCCCTTGGAAGCCAATGGCACCAGTAGCGAACTGGCCCGCGCTGTCGAGCGTGACGAACTGCTTGGTGCCTGCGCTGGGCAGGGCCACAGGCAGCTTGAGCGCGACGGAGCCAGTGGCAGGCGCGGAAAGCGTACTGTTGCCGCCAGCCCCTGTCAGCGTGAGCGTCGACGAGCTTACTTGGCCGCTCAGGCCTAGCACGCCGTCTGGATCGACCGTCACCAGCTGTGCGGTCGAGGCGGGCAGGGGTTAGGCAGCCTCGCGAGAGTGTCTGGGATCGTCGTGACCGTAAAGTCGGTGTCCATGAGCACGATCGCGCCATTACCGCTAGGGCCAAAGACGGCTGCTTGAGCGTCCTGTCCTTGACCGCAAAGATCGAGCCGTCTGGGTCCATGGTCACGACACAGTCGTTTTGGGTAGGCATGACTGACGGGAACTTCACCGCTCCTGCCACCTGGTGGTCGACGTACGCCTTGGGCGCCAGCTGCGAGGCCTTGGTAGGGTAACTGGTGTTCTCGATGCAGCCGGCATTGTACAGCTGGTAGTCAAAAGCCAGGCTCCGCATGTACCAAACCCCTGCCCCGTTGTTTTTAGTGCAGATTATGCGCAGGTACCTGGCGTAATCGGCCGCGGTCGCAGGCGTGAACGTGCGCAGGCTGTCGCCGACAAAGGTCTGGGCAGTCTGGCTGTCCCAAGTGAACCACCGGCTGCCGTCCGCGCTATACGCGACTACCCAGTCCCTGGGCGCGGTAATAGCACCCGCGGACGTGAAGTGGTAAGCAGTGACCTTGGCGTGCATCGGTAGATCGAGCTGGAGCCACGCGCCCGCTACAGGGAGATTATCTACCATCGTCTCGATCATGGCAGTGTAGTTGTTGCCACTGTAGCTGTCGGGCGCAGTGGTGCCCCACAAGGTCGAGAAGTCGCTGTCAAAAGCTAGGTAGGCTTGCGCAGAATTGCTAGAGGCCGAGGCCACAAAGCCAGCGGAGCTGTTAGAAGTCATCCCGGCCGGCTGGTTAGTTTTGGCTTCGGTGTCCAGCGTCAAGGTGATCAGATCGGCTAGATCAACCAAGTGCGGGTTCCCGGAAGTAGTCAGTCTGTGAGCAGTATTAAGCGCTACCGCGTCGTTCGCGGCCACTCCATCCGCTGCCCATCTCACGCCCCCGTCACCGTCCGAAACAAGGACGTCGCCGCTCTGCCCGTCGACCGGTAGCACAAAGTCGTCGGTCGCACCGTCCAGACGACGGCGCTTGTAGGACCTGGCTACTTCCATTCCTTGCTAGTTTAGTAGACTACGAGAAAAAGTTTTTTTAATTATTTTACAACATCTCGTCCAGGAAATTGTCCACGAAGCGCATCCGCTCCGCCCAAGTGTCTCCGCCGGGGACGTCTCGCGCGGGGTTGATGCAGGCGCCGTCACCGTAAGGGCGGCACACGAGGGAGGCTAAGTCACGAGGGTCCCCCTTTTTACAAGTCCCCGACCAGTACAGTTGCCCTTCAAAAAAGCAGGCGCCACAGGTAGGACAAACAGCTAGCATTTGTCGACCACGCTTTCAATGATATTAAAAGCAACGAAGAAAAAAGCAAACGAGGAAATTATCAAAGAGACCGATATTTATGAAAATATCAGTCTCTTTGAAAATGGGCCAATTTGGCCAATGATTTCAGGGGAGGAGGTGGCCAAGTTGGCCCATCCCCATTTGCACGAAGTCAAGTGTTTGTCGCACGAAGAACCAGAGGAAAAGACAGTTTAATTATTTTTTTACTGCTCGGCCAGTAGTGCCCGAACTCTTTGGAAGAACCCGAGGAGACGCCTGTTTACTTCCTCCTCGTTTTCCTTCCAGTACTTGTCCTTACTTTCGTATACGTTAGCAAATATTCTCCTGTACGCTGGCCCCTCGCGCTCGGTTTCACGCCGGGATGCTAGTATATTCGCGAGAACATATTCATTCATTTCCAACGGTTACCAATGCAAATACCGGGCACACGAAGGAAGGGCAAGGACAGAAGCCTGTACAGGTCCTTCGGGTGGCATTCGCGGTGAAATCTCCACAGATAGGCCGGATACGGGTCGTGATAGACCGGATTGACGTATTCCCTAACCACGTTCACGAGCTCGGCTGGCATACGAATCTCCTCTCCCAACAGGTACAGACCCTTGTGCTCCGCAGCGATCAGATCGGCCACATTGCCGACCAACGGGTCCTCGGCGGGCACACTCATCACCAGCTGATCCAGCACAGAACACACTCCTACGTTTTCCTCGTCGTATATCCAACCAGTGGGATTGCCATCGCCGTCGTGACCAGTGGCAGAAAAACAGAGAGACCGATCGGATATGTCAACCAGCTCTCTCAACAGGTCTGATAACAGGTCCTCCACGGTGCGCGCCGTCCAAACCTGCCATCGTAGAAGCGCTCCATGGCGCGCTTCGCGTGTTCGGGCATCGGCTCGCAGGGGGTAGTGCAGGTAAGCGAGGGCAGCTCCAGGAGGCGGCGCCG
>WBZZ01006552.1:0-56430 GCA_019918135.1 Paulinella micropora | reverse complement strand
TGTATGCACTGCTCTGCTCACGAGCTCCCATACGACAAGCCACCACTAGCTGTTGCTTGCGAGAGGGTACCGGTATAGGATGATCAATAAGCCGGTCCCTTATTTCCTGCGCCCATATCGCCTTCTCATTATATGGCAGGATAATAGTATACTGCTTATTATTTTCGAATAAAGTCCGTAAGCATTTCTTCACTTCAGACAGTGAACGCGGCCACGTGGGCTCGTCACCCCAGAAATCAGTAATAAAACTTTTAATAGTTTCTGGTGGAGTATCCGGGATTCGCCCCGTTCTCCTTGGTACAAAACTCCTCCCTTTTTTCTTCTCCTACTTTCGCATGGAAACAGTATCCGTTAGTAATATGGACATCTGTTCCTACTCCTTCCGCGAATCTCGCCAACGACGGGCTTCTTTGTGCGACACATATAATCTCCTCCTTTCGCTTCTCGATAAAGTCATCAATAGACTTTTTGTCCCAATGGCATGTCGGAACTGTGACAGTGCACACTTGGGATTCCCAATTGTCGGTCCAGGACAGTTCATCCGGTCTTACGACATGGGGGTGAACGTACACCTCAAGTGCCTCATGTGCGATGGCCATCTTTTTGTGATCCGTCGCTAGACTCAGCTCATAAGCCTCATAAGAGTCAGTAGCGTTGAAGGGATCAATATCGTTCTCTTCTCCTCTTTTTACTCCATATATCACTCGCCGTGCGGCGCAATCAATCACAGCCCCCATCGTAGCCAATTGGTCATACGATAGTAATATTGACCCGTGGTAACCGGGGACGACATAGAGGTCCATACGGTATACTCGTGCGGATTTCAATTTAAAGGTCAGTGTGATGATTCCCGTGATATCCGTCCGGCTGCTCACTCCTTTGAGAGTGCCCGTTGACTTTTTCATATTTCCGTCCACCCAGTCCCGGTATCGATTAAAAAAACTTCCTGCCGACAATATTAATATTTGACATCGTATCATTACCAACTTTTAATATTGTCTTCAATGTTTCACAATAAAGTTCCGTATAACACAGAGCATCGGGCCTGTGTATATTGACTGCGAGAACAAGAACTTTACGTTCCAAATTTTGAAGTCTTGTCTCTAAGTTTTTCAACTCCTCCTTCTTCTCCTCCTGCTTCACCTCATTAACATTTTTATTATTCTGCGGTACTGGTGCGTTTACTATTTGAGCGACATTGTCTTGTGGTACTTGAGTACACACATTGTCTTTTTGCTCGCCACCCGCCGCGACCGTAGACATTGAGTCTGTTCGTGGTTGTTTGCTTGGCCGAGGCGATACGTCTGCCATTGGCCTCCTCGCCTCCATCGCAAGTCTCGCCTTCCTATTTGCATCAGTTATCATTGGTAACCGTGCTGTATGAACGGGTATGAGACTACCTTGGGGCTGCAGTCTCTGTGTACCCACATCTTTGTTTTCACATAGAGGAAGCGTTGGCCCAGTCTGCACAACAGCATTAGAAAGCACTGTGACTTTAGGGTTAAACTTCACAGTCTTCTCCTTCCTCTCTTCTTCCCCCTCCAGTCATTCCACCACCTCGAAACGATTACCTTGAGTAGTGTCCGGGTGGGATGACGTATCGGTCTCCGAGGCAGTGTTGCAGGCCTGAGCTCGACCGAAATTTGGGTTGGAGCTTGCCCACGAGCCTCCTCCTCCTCTGGGTGGGGGGGCTGGAGCTCGAACAGCTCTCCCTCCATAAGGGGTATATCCCCGACCTCCTCCTCTTCCTCTCTGAGGGGTTCCCTGCCACCTCGAGGCTCCTCTCCATGTTCCTCGTCCTCGTCCTCCTCGTCCTCCTCCTCCTCCTCGTCCTCCTGCTCCTGCTCCTCCTTCTCGTCCTCTTTGAGAGGCCTTTAAGTTCTTTTGTCTCTCCCTTTCCTCCTTCTTCTCCTTCATCCTCTTCATGTAGGTAATGATTGCCTCTCGTAACTCCTCATCATCACACATATTGGCATACCAACCTTCGTTCACAGCGGCAATCTGAAGCATATTGAAAAGGCCCGGTTCCTTGCCTTCCGTCCTGCTCAGAAAATTTGCCCTTGCTGTTGGGTTCTGCCTATCATGATTGAAAGAGCAGTCTCTGTTCTCCATCTGTGCCTTACACTGCAAGCCCGCGAACCACCTCCAACATGCGGTCTTCAGGTCTGGCTCTCTCTGTCTCTTCCAACCGGCAACTCTGTTTGTGTACGTGGCTTGTGCGCCAACAGGTACACCGCCTGCCTGTGCCGTATGTGCCTCCGTGAGCGAGTCCATGTTTGAGCATGCACTCATCACTTCTTGAAACAGTGCTGACGGAGCAACGCTTTGAACCGTATTTTCGAACACGTGTGTCTCGAGGAAGTTCTTGGACTTCACTGAGCTAAACGTCGAGCATTGTTGTATGAGCTGAGTAAGCTTACTCGGGTTAACTGTGTGTAACGCCGAAAAGAAATAGAGGATGATCGACTTGCGGCCATAGAATAGCCCATAGGAGGAAACTACCTCCGTAAGGGTCGCCGCCAAGCCAACAGCACTCCTCAAACTCATCGCCACTGTCTCAAAGATTTCAAATCCTATGAGAGTACCAGTGCAGATATGCTGGTATCCATGAGATTGAAAATATGAAATGAGTGTGGCCACCGCCAGTTCACACTGAGCGTCTAGGCCTGTTGCATTGTTTCTCTTAATCTCCTCCTTCTTTCTCAAAAACTTGTACTGTGTCAGATCAAATCCCTCCGAGACTAGAGATTGGTCAAAAACAGTAACAAGGGCCTCGTATTCCTGCGTTTCGTCGCAAGGAAAAGCCTTCATGCAGGCATTGATCTCTTTGAGCTTGCTCAAAAGCGAAGCATCAGAGTCTTTGTCTGAGCTCGTCTTGGCATATAGCATGAGACTTGCCACTCCTCCTTTCTTCCCCTTGAAGGCATTTATGATGTTCTGTCTGTCCTTCTTCTCCGTGTTTGTGACCACCACCGTAGTTGAGCCCGAGGGTGCAGGGGCTGGTGGGGCAGGAGCTGGTGGGGTCAAATATGTCGGAGGGTGTGTCTTTGCACCACTCACTTTTGCTTTCATTCTTTCCAGTCTCATCGTCTTCTCGAACTCCTCATTCTCTTTCGCCTTCTTCTTCTCAGATATCACCAGCTTTTGAGCATTAGTGATAAAGGCCACCAGTTCAGAAGCAGATCTGAGAAAATTATATTTCTCCACATATTGGTCAACACCTGCTTTGTTGGCGACCGGTGGTGCGTTATTAAGTGATTTAAGGACAGAGTGATCCTTGGTAGGAATCCATCTCTTCCATGCCTCCTTGTGCAGTAACGCACCCATCAACAGTCTGATCTTGGTCAGAACTCTGTCGGTCTTCTCTAACTCATCAATCACAGGATGAGTTTCTCCTGCTGCCTTAATGCTTTTTTCCATCTCTGCCTTCCCCTCCTCCAAGGCCTTTATTCCATTGTAAAAAAATGAAATATGCCACTCGAATTTTTCGAACCCAGATTGGTCTTCATTTTTGTTACATCGACTGCCTCCTGACCAGTCGCGAGGAATCTGGCCGTTGCTCTTGGGTTTGTGTACTGGAGGTAACCCTCACATCGTGGGCCGTATGTACGTTCCCAAATCAGGGTTTGAGTGTACACCCCAAAGATAGCATCGAGTAATTCAAGGTGGGTGTGTGTGTCCCCAAACTTGATATGCTGTATCTTCTTTCTCTCTTCTGGATCAGAGATCAGTTTGCCGAGGAGCTGTGCTGTGTTTGATAATAGGATATAGACATCCTTTTTAGCACGACTTTTCTCTCTTCTTTGATCCTGAGGGATCCACACATAGGTATCCTTCTCTACCCCCATCTTGTTATCAAACTCTTTTTTAGTGAGGTCATAGTGGTCTTGCACCCACTGTTGTTCCTCCACTGTGATCTCCTCTCCATCACTATGAATCAAGTCGATCATTTTTCGTCCTCCTCCTCCCGTGTAGGCAGGTGGTAAGGGATTACCATATGCTCCTCCTCCTCCCGTCTCTTCTTGTTCAAATCCTCCTTCATCTTCGTCTCCTCCATATCTTCCTTCATCATCCCAGCCCTCTTCTACTCCTCCTCCTACTCCTTCATCTCCTCCTCCTTCATTCAATCCTCCTCCTCCTCCTTCATTCAATCCTCTTCCTCCTCCTCCTCCTCCTGCTTCTTCTTCTTCTCTTCTTTGATCTGCCTCCGAGAATTCACTCACTTCGGCGGTCTCTGTCGACATGATGTCGTAGTAGTGATCAACAGGAGGACAGTGTCAGCTCCTATGTTTGGGTTTTGTTCGTTTGTGTTCTGTTCCTCCTTCAGTCGATTGACTAGTGAAGAGAGAAACTAATAGAGAGGGTAGAGTGAGATTCCCTGTCCTCTATGAAACACTGTTTGTATGTTTGTTTTTGTTTGAGAAAAATAGTCTTTGAGACTTTCTCCGATTTCTTGTTCTCCTTACTCAGATTACTTTCTCCTCCTTCTTTTCTATATTGTATCTAGTATGAGGCACTTGGACCTACACACAGATAGTAATAGAGAAGCTAGAAAAGCTCTCCTTGAGAAGTCGACAGTCGGTCGGATAGGTTCTCAGACCTACCTTTAGAAAACGATCAGAGATTTGCAAAAATACTCTGACGTATGTGTGAGATAATGCAGATAAATGCACAAACTAGAAGGGTAGAGTGTTGTGCTCCTGTCCCTATGCTTGTTTGTGTTTTGTGTGTGTTTCACTCTTCTGTCCACCTCCTTCTTCTTGGTCTCTGTGTGAGAACAGCAAGAACGACAGAGAGTTTGTATCTGATGTCTGCTTGTGAGCACACAGATACTGATTGGGCTAGATGGTACGAGACACCTGCTTGAGACCAATCAAATTATTTGTTTTGTGAAAGAGTTATGAGGGAGCTGTGTTGGAGTATTTGTTTTCGTCTGACGTCCCCGTGTGAGACAGGTCAGTGAAAATTCACTCTGTTGCCTGTGTGGCAAAGCAGAAAGAAATCACCCTAGTGATGTGGACTCCAAATGTAATGCCCCCAACGATAGCTCGTAAAAAGTCGGTAATACAACCAAACACAGTCCTCAAGAATGAGAATGATGTCTCGTTGTATTAGCTCAGTGAAGCCAAAAAGGAAAACGGCAACAGACCAGGAATAAAATGGCATCAGGTCCAATCCGGACAAATAATACTGAAAAACAAGCTGGTGCACCTGTCACCAGGAAAAGGTTTTTTACCGGCTATCCGGGGGGTGATGCCTACAAGTCTGCGTGTGTTATTGGTTATCGTTTTCCTCCAAAGGAGGATGTACTATGATGGGGCCCAACGATTAAGTCCGCATATCAGTGGTGTAGGAATGTCCGCAGGGAACAGACAGTAGGTCTTTTCACTTCCTGTGGGTGTGCTTGTAAAGCACCGTAGGCTCCTCTGGCTTGAGAATATGTCGACGATCAATCCAGTGAACACTATAGTGTTATTGCACCACTGGAGACACACTTTGTGACCCCAGAGTCACACTGAGTACCAATCACCCTATTGTAGGTGTCAAAGTCGTACGGGTTGCACAACGAATATCTTGCCGTGCCGCTGTTTGGGCCTCTGTGCAAGGTTTCACTGCTGTTTTTGTGTACTGCAGACTCCAGTGACACCTCCCCAGCTCCTTACCTACACTCGGGGCCACCACTATTGTATTTTCCTTCTTCCTTTGCTCAGCTTGGGGCCCGGGAAGTGGCTTTTTCAAATTGCTTGAACGGATTTGGAGGATAGAAAAAATTTAGGCTGGGACTCAAGTCTCCGGGCCACTTTTGTCACTGTCGGTTATATTCAGAAAAGATATTATAATATTTCAAGTAATGCAACTGAGCCCGGGTATTTATCCATCCAATTCCAAGCACTCCAGGCTGAAATAACCTAATCTTCCTCCTTTACAAAAGACTCTGAGAGGAAACTTAGGCTTGCCAGTCAGTATGGTGGGAAAATGTAGGAGACTGTCAGAGCCTCCGCCAAGCATCAAAAAGGAAACAGAGAGCCATTTCAGTCCCAATGTCAGCCCTAACGATAATATTATCCTGCGTAAAAAGTAGTACCGGTTATTAATACTGACTTGTCTTAATATTATCGTTTGAGAGTCAACCGCGTTGATTAGGTAATTACTCTGTCACTCACGGACCTAATACCTTTACACTCCGCCGGTTTGCTGAGAGACTCCGTTAGAAGTTACGATGCCAATCGACACTTTTAATCCGCAAGTAGATAGCAGAACTGACAAACTCAAAGGTAATAACGAAACTGAAATAAAGTCCGCACGACTGTAATTATTACACAATTGTTATTGTCCAATCCTGAATACCAATATAGACCGTTACGTCCGTTACTCTTATTGACTAGGACTTCACTGTCATTCGACTATACGAATAAATTACTTCCCACTCACAAAGTAATTACTAATAGTAAACGTAGTTATCCTACCAACGCTCCCCCTTAGTTCTATGTCGATATGCAAACAATTAATACCTCTATAATTAATATCTATTGCATTGCGATAAATTGCCATCATTTCAAGTTGTAAAGTTGAAATGATTGTTCATCACAAAACTGATAAATTGTCACCCACTCCTGTACAGTCCAATGCCTGCGCTTCTTTGCCAAGTGGGCATCTCGAATTCGTCGATTGAAACTTCAGCATAGGTCCTCCAAGTTGACCAAATTAGTACGTTACTGAATTACATTCCCGACTCCATGAGTCAAATATAATTAGTTAAATCGCCATTCCGCCGATAATGAATAACTACACGATGTGACGTCTGCTTTGACGACTGATGTTCTGGTTCCGCTCTTGCCACTTCACACGATCAATGGTGCGATCTCCACACGCTTTGCGTTAGTGCTCGACTTTCACTTCGACGTGAACATCGCCTCAATGTGCCGCTCAACTACCTGCGCAAGACACTTCCTGCACACTCCAAGAGAGAAAACTCACAACAGAGCAACATAAGTTGATACTGCGGAAATTTGCGTATTTTATGTGAGTTGAAAAACTTGAGAAATAAACTTATGAGTCAAGTTTTACCATGAACTTGTGCTAACGAGATATTCAAACTGATCTTTTGGAACATGTTTGGTCATTACGTCTGCAATCTGTTTCTTAGTGCCTACTTTCACAAATTTAATCTCATTGTCTCTCTGTGCGTGGTGTATGAAATGACGTTCTAAGGGTAAATGTTTTGTGCGTGGCTAACCCTAACCCTAACCCTAACCCTACCTAACCCTAACCCTAACCCTAATCCTAACTTCAATTGAGGTGGTCCTGACATTCCCCTTTCTGCTGCTAAGATAGTCTGAGCATTATCATCATAAAGTTCTATCGGTCCCTTCTGTGCTATTTCTAACTCTTCCGTGATATGTCGGATTGCCAATTCTTCCCGTATACACTTCTGCTGCCGCGAAAATTTCAGCGTCATTAGAGCTGAGTGCGATTCTTGTCTGTCGCTTTGACAACCAAGCTACCGGGTCTCCTCCCAAAAGCACTACATAACCTGTGCGTGACTTTCCGGTTTTCTTACAGACCTTATCTGCTGCATCGGGCCACAGAGTAATCCGCGGGTATGTCCTTCCTTCTTGAGATGATCTAGGCCCGTGAAATGCGAGACCGCGATACGAACTTTTCAAATACCTGAAGATTCTACCTAATAAAGCATAAGCAAGTCCTGGGTCCACTGTTTGCATAACACTAGCTGCATTGCGGAGTGCTTGATCTGCATCTGGGCGTGTCATCTTAGTTAGAAACAAAAGCTTCCCTACCAAACTAGGTATCGAATGTTTCCTAAGTGCGCTTGTTTCCCCCATCGGTTCGGGGTCGTGCTCAGCACTAGGAGTACTGACTGGTCTAACATCGGCATATCCTACATCCTTCAAAATCTGTTTCTGATGCTTCTTCTGGTGCAATGAGATGCGTCCTCCTTCCTGAACTATTTCTATTCCTTTGAACTCCTTAGCCACTCCCAATCGTTTGAGAGGATAAAACTTTTCTAGTTTACTAGCGAAGCGGTCGTACGCTTGTTCGTTAGGAGCTGAGAAAATAAGATCGTCTACATGAAAAATACCTATGATAGCATCTCTTATCGGCTTATCCTTTTCTACGAACATACATAAATCTGAGTCTAGTAACCTGAATACTAATTCCTCTAACTTAGGGGCTAATATCTCATACCATCTCCTACCAGCTTGCGGCGCGCCATACAGAGCTCTATCTACTCTCCATATCATGCCCTCACTCCTCTCTGTCTATCCCATCGGGTGCATAAGCATAAACAGGATCATGCATGCGTGCATTCAGATAAGCATGTTTGAAGTCTATACCGTATAGCTTATGTCCATGCCATGCTGCAAGCTTAGACAAAAAGAGCAATAAGCGATGCGCGGCACAAGGTACAAACAATTGATCTGGGTTATAGCTAACAGATAGGAGCATATCTCCCCTCAAAGCTAACCTTGACTTAATGAACTTACGTCCTTTCTCGTCTAGTTTGACTTTATGTACCATGTAAGTCTCACTACTTTTACTCCTTTCTCTTTCGCTTCCTTGGGGCTTACCCACGTGTAAGTGTTAAAAGACTTCAGAGCTTCGATTCTCTTTATCCATTCCTGCTTTCAACTCTTTTGCAGTCAAGCCCTCATCTACGATTGCCTTTGGTAACCTTCAATGTCAGGTACAGTAGCTCAGTGGTGTGATCCTGAAGGCTCTACGATACTTTCTGCGGACATATCGGGATGCTCTAGTTCTCCGACTTGTCTGATCCTATCTATCCGATACTTTCTCATCTCGCTGTCTAACATCTTTTCTACTTGACCGTCGTCAAAGTCTACGAAATGACTGGGCTTAGGCACTTTACGGACTTTAAGTCTATCTCCTTTCTCGCATGGTTCTAAGACTTTTCCTTCTCGTTTTACTGACTGCCCATTGTCTCCATATTCTTCCTTGGCCCATTCTTCTCCGAAAGCTACTCCCGGCACACTAACTCTCTCTCCTGTCAATCTAGCTGCTTTAACGGCTGCCTTCTTTTCTGGAGGTGGTTGTGTGACCGGTGTCCTTACCTCAGCTTCTCGTTTCCCTCTCACTATGTTAGCCGGTGTGACTTTGTCACTTTGCTCCCAAGTGAGGCCCTTGTTGGGCGCGACTCCCTCTACGTACCTCCTACTGGGGTGGTCTGCTTCGGGGCTTTGCGCCTCTAACGATGTGACGGGTGTTAGCCCATCGTCCTTGTTGTCAGCTAGTTCTACCTTCGACTCTGATGGGAGACCGGAATCTGGACCAAAAGTGCCCTTGTCTTCCTGTAATTCCTTATGTTTGTCTAGCTCCCCCTCAACTTTAAGTTCTGGTTCGTCTTGTGGCTGTTCTAGCTGTCCGGTGTCACTACTCTCCCCCTCAGATTCCTCGTCGTCCCATCTGACTTCTCTGGGTGGGTGAGCCTGATAACCAACTACGTTGGGGTGAAAGCGTACATTACGCACGTTAGTAATGATCTTACGACCATCCCAAACTCTGTATAATTCCTTAAACACATCGTATCCAAGCAACATTACGCGTTTTCCCCTATAGTTTCCTTTTCCTACTGCTTTCCTATATACATTACACCTAAACATCCTATAGGCTTTAGTTGTCGGATAGCTGGCTTATAGCCTAGACATTGCTCAACAGGTGAAGTGCCTTTCCTAGGTCCTGTCGTGGCCGATAGAATGTTGTGCAAGGTTGTGGCTGTATGCTCCATTTCTGCCCAAAACTGTGGAGGCAAGTTAGCCTCGTATCGCATGACCCGGGCCGGTCCGGCTGTGATGTCATTGACCTTCTCAGCTATGGGATTGCCATCTTTGTCACCTGGAGCGCTAGTCTTCCAAATGAATTGAAGTGGCTTCACCACTCTATAACTTCAGTTGGGACATCGAACTCGTTATCACAAGTGATTTGTCTGACTTTCCTTCCTGTCTGCCTCTCAAACCATGCTACTGCTTGCTTCACACACTCTACGAATACGTTCTTGTAACGTAAGTAAAAATCCTTGATGTACCCCGAGTAATCGTCTGTTACGCAAAACTTATAGTACTTACCGTGAATTGACATGACCGCCCACGGTCCGGAAGTATCTACATGCAAAATCTCACAAGGCTAACTCGCTCTCCTAATTCTATTAACCTTAAATCGGGGCAACACTTTAGCTTTCCCCATCATACAGGCTTCGCAAAATCTAACTCTATCTTCGTTTCCTGTCCCTTTCCTTTCCATTGCATTGCCTAATGCATAGGTCTTTGGTAATGCCTTATGACCGCTACACTGATCTATGACATAAATGTCAATCGGTTTACCCTTCTTGCCTTGCTCAGGATACATAGCATATAAAACGCTGCCTCTAGCTTCCTCGCTCTCACTCACTCTCGCTTATTTGCTCTCTTTTTCTCTCTTGTTGGGGCTTCCCGCCCCGATTACCCCGTCTTCTTCTTTCTCTCTTTCACTTTGGGGTCGTAACGCTCGTTTATGTTGAGGGCCTTGTCTTTTTCGTCATCCCAGCGATAAAGCATGCCAGGCGTCATTCTCCCCCTCACAATCACGTCACTCTCTTTAATCATTATGGGATGCTTAAGGATTAGTAGTTGCCAGTTCTGGTGGATAATAGACCGGTGGTGGTTGTGGTCCATATTTCCTTTAGACATGATATTAACCGGTACCCTAGTGTCCAACAACATATCTTTTTTCAACAAAACTGGTTTTTCCCATCATCTATCGATTCTTGTCAATCATGCTTCCCCCGTGTCTCTCACTACGCTCTCTCCGTTTCCGGTGACTAAGCTAACGGGTTCAATCTCTCGAACGTTGCGTAAGATGTGTGGTGTACAGGCTATGTCTCTTGATGATCCACTGTCCTGCACTATCATCTCTTTTCGACCTACCGTCTTGCTGTCGTCTACCATCAGGTTGTGGTCCTGCTCCTCGTCTTTCTCTTTCTCTTTCTTTTGGAGCCTTTCTTTCCTTTCTTGTTCGAACCTCTCCTCGTGCAGCCAGTCTAGCTCTTCTCGTGCCTCACAATACGATCTATAGCTTATAGTACACATGCCCTAATCTCGTCCGAGCATCTAGAGTGTTCTAGGTTTCCGGGCTGTACTCATCTTCCTCTTCCGGGTCTGAGTGTCAGTCTATCTCCCTTCTCTTCCTATCAAACTCCTTTTTCTTTTGTGCTGCCTGTTCTGGACTAATGACCTTATGGGCATCGCCTGAGTGCAACTTACGCAGATATGCGTTCATAGTACCCCCTCTTGCTTCTGCTTCGTGCCTGATTTTCATCAAGTGGGGCATCGATCTCACTATTGAAAGGGCAAATTGATTAAAGTGATTCTTGGACATATCAAGTACCCCGTAATATGATGGCTAAAAGCTCTGAGTAAAACTCGTTCTCTTTACCGTCTGGGTCATATTAACACAGTCCTTCTTTCACTACTATCGGTTCTGCTCCCTTCGTCAGTGCGCATAGCAGTCTAGCTATTTCTGTCTTCTCAGGTCTTGGATGTCCTTCGCTATGTCTGAACTCACACTCCCACTCAGCTCTTTCCTTAGCTTTCGTGCTTCCTGTGTTCTTAACTGCTCTCTTCTCTATGACTGTTTCTCTCGTGATCAATGGCGTGCCTGCTGCATGTTTTAAAAATACTTCGTTCACTGCCCAAAACACATCGGTCAGCAGTCCATCGACTTCAGCCACTCTCTCCTTCCTTCTTTGTCATTCTCACGACATCACCTGTCTCGTCGTCTACTACACACGGGGAAAGGCAGGGGAGGAAGCAAAGAGGCTAGCTTATGCAGATTTGTGCGGGTATCATGCCCGTCAAGACCCCCATTTTCCGTCCATAGATCTATCACAGGACCCATCACGTCGCCCACGCCCTTCCCGTGATTACCCATCTGAGAGTGAGATGATCAGAATACTGAGAGAGAGGGAGGAAAGGGGGCGAGTGCACAGCAAGTCTCGCTAAAAGATACCGCAAAACCCAGGAAGAAGAACTCGCTAAGTTCCGCAAATATCGGGGAAAAAGACACGCAAATATCACGGAATGCTGCTATTTTGCCAGGGAATGAGGCGGGGACCGGCGGGACTAGAGCTGAAAAAGGGACGATGCAAACGGACGCTGTTGAGCATGTAGGCGGGACAAGGGAAGGTAAGAATTGGCCTCCATCGCTGCTATCACAAGGTCCGTCTCCAATAGACAGAGTGGGAGATAGTGTAGAATCACAGGCGCAGCAAACAAGTGACACACACACGCACACCACACCTGTGGGGAAGAGCAGTAAAAGAGACACACAACACGGAAAGGTGATAGGCTTTGAAGACTTTAAGAGGATAAGTGAACAGCTGAACAAACTCCCCCCCTGTCCAAACTTCACCCCACACTGTTTTCCTTTCCAGTTTAGCCCTTGACAACGAATGGATTGTGGGCCTGTCGTGTTGCTCTTTGGAGTGGATGTAGTGTGTTGTGGTGTTTCGTTCTTTCTCTGTCTAGAGTTCTGAGGGGGTGTGGGCGTCGGTTTCTCTTTTGCTTTCCCTTTCTCTTTTTCGTTTGAATGTGAGGGTCTTGGCTGCGATGGTGGAGGTTGCACGCGTTGCGTGTCTTGTGGGGTTGTGAGGGTAGGAGTTGTTGCTGTAGAGGTGTCGGGGTGTTGGTCACTAGTGAGAGTGCGTTGTGGAGGGTTGAGGGGTCTGTCACGGAGTGTGTTGCGAGCCAATCATATATGGAGCACTCGACAGTCCCCCCCCCCCCCAGGCTCTTGTGGGTTGTTCTAAGGGTTTGTTCTCACTTTGCTCCTGTAGAGGCTCACTATCCTCCTCACCCTCTTGCTCAGCATCACGAGCAATTATTCTTTCCCCACTTTCGATGTTTCCCTCCATCGCATCCTCCCCACTTTCCATAATGACAAGTCCATACTCTTCCTCTTCTGAGCTGTCTTCCCCCTCAGACTTGTCTCCTTCTCCTTCCTCATTCTCCTCTCCTACCTCTCCTCTCATAAGAGTAACTCCCTTGGCTCCTTTCTTACGAAATTTACCACTCTTGTCTCTATGCTTCCCTTTCGAGGAGTCAGAGTGAGTTGACTTTGGACTAGTTCGTTTGGAGTTAGGCTTTAGTTTGGGGCAAAAACGCTTAGTATGCCCGGTTCGGTAGCAGTTTCAGCATGTTGCCGTCAACCACCATTCCTGTTCTGAGCTATCACCCCCATTACTTTCGCCCTTTTTCCCTTTCCCGTTCTTTGTCCATCTCTTGTGTTTCTCTCTCTTTTCTCCTTTCTCTCCTCCCTCTCGCTCTCCTAGCAGTAAATTCGCTCCCTTGCCCTCTCTCTTCTCTCTCTCTCTCCTTCCTACGTTCTCTTCTGAGCTTCTTCTGCTTAGCTTCCCACAGCACGTAAATTTCTCTTGCCGACTCTACCATATCGTCATGCGATGCATATGGCCTACTTGCTGCTGCTAGTTTGTAATGCTCATTGAGATAGTTTGGCCCATAGGCCTCATGCTCAGCTAGCTTCTCTAACAGTCCATTCACTGCCTCCTCTGGTTCAAAATTTTTTCCTCTCAAAGTCTCTAACCAGTTCTTCTGGAGTAGATGTTGTGTTAGATACTCGTCCATGTCTTCTGTCGGTCTCGGTCTCATCTCTTTAAACGCTTTCTCTTCAACATACATTGCCACACCACTGAGATTTCCGTATTTTTACTTTACAATGC
Source organism: Paulinella micropora (assembly GCA_019918135.1). NCBI lineage: Eukaryota > Cercozoa > Imbricatea > Euglyphida > Paulinellidae > Paulinella > Paulinella micropora. Next base: position 42,680 of record WBZZ01006552.1, on the reverse strand, counting down.
CGACTTGTTCAAACGGGCAATGAACCTTTTTGCTTCTCAGAAATTGTATCACCTTAGCCTCCGAAAATGCTTTAGTGACGAGAAGTTGAAACATTCTGCAGCGATGCACTCTGTATTTTTTCTTTCTTAGCACATAGACATCTTTGCGGGTTCTTGTCATCGCCCTCTTCTTTCTTCTGTTCGCTTTTTCTTCCCATGCTTTCTTCTCTTCTTTTGTGAGATCTTTCCAGTTGGCAGGTGTGTCTATCTGTCCCTTTTGCTCTGGTGGTGTTCTGCTACATCTTTGTCTCTGTTGTTGTGTTTGTTGTGATTCTTTTTCTTCGTCTGATCCGTCTGGCGTGTCCACCTCATGTGGTTCTCTCCGTTCATCCATTTCTTCTGCTCTTCTCATTCGATCTCTATCGAAAGCATATTTCGTCTTTGCCGCTTTATGGTCTTTAAAAGCATCATGGAACATGTCCCCGAGAGTTGTGCTAATACCATATGCATACTCCTCTATGTGATATTAATAATAGCATCTTTGCAAATCCTTTTTGTTTCCGCTAAACACCGGTGGGTGAGACATCAACTGTCTCATGCTAACCGGCCATGGTGCCGAAAATCGTTTTCCCAGCGGCTCATAACCGTTGATTAGGTAATTATCTTGTCACTCACGGACCTAATACCTTTACACTCCGCCGGTTTGCTGAGAGACTCCGCCGCCGTACGGTTAGCCACGATGCCAATCGACACTCAGTTTAAATCCGCAAGTAGATAGCAGAACTGACAAACTCAAAGGTAATAACGAAACTGAAATAAAATCCGCACGACTGTAATTAATCAGTACACAATTGTTATTGTTCAATCCTGAATACCAATATAGACCGTTACGTCCGTTACTCTTATTGACTAGAACTACACGGTCCTTCGACTATACGAATAAATTACTTCACACTCACAAAGTAATTACTAATAGTAAACGTAGTTATCCTACCAACGAACCGGCTCAAAAGTATATAAATAAAAACGGATATAACCATATCTTGACTAGTAGACTCGGATATAGCTCATCTATACATCACTGTGTATAGGTATAAGAAAAGGTCGCATATTTGACTACCTATCTGCGCCTACAGTCCGGCCTAGTAAGCCTCTACTTGCGCCCTTCCCTTGGCACCCGGGCATTTTCTTAATTAAGTTTCTACTGTAGGCTATAGCTAGTATACTTCAGATTATTAAGTTAATCTAACAGTAAAACAGAGAATTAACAACGTTAGGCCCGATGAGTTTCCTTAAGTAAAGTCATTTCAAAGTGTTCAGGACTTAACTTGAAACTTGATATTGTCGTTGATGGGACGGTAACATGTGCCACGTTCGTCCAATGTAACTTTACTAGGTTGCCGGGGGAGGGGTTCCCATTCTGTATTTCAGACACTTGGTCTTTATTTAGACAGAAGGAAACTGAACCAGACACGGGCTCAGTCAAATTAAACTAACTACCCGCCTAAACTTAAATAAAGGAAATACAACTGAGTATAAAAGGTAAAGCAATGATCAGTCCTATGAAGGAACTGACTGCCACCAGTACTAGAACTATTAATAACTATGTAAAACATGTATAGGCCGATATCACTAAATACTATATTAATAAATTTGTCCATTGCTCCCCCTGTTTAGCAATAGCGGCCGATATGAGCCAACATAGTAAATGTCATAAAGCCAGACAACAGCCAAACAAGTTAATTAATAAAATATGATCACAATTCAAACAGCAAAACCTTAAACACAACGTTAAGCAATAAGCACATCAACATCATTATCAATATCGCATACTATGCAATCCACACCATTCTCGCGGAAAATGACAAAACACGCAATATGAAGATACATATATGTATATGTCAACTTCAAATGCATTAATGTATGTTCAACAGTGTCACAAACACAACCAAGTAAACGGACGAGATGCTGACAAGCACAACGAACAAACTAGTAGAAATTCAACGAAATGAGCAAGTGAGCTATCCTACGTGTCCAGTGGAGTTCGGCAATATAGCAACACATAAGCACAACAAACAAACTTCCTCACTAAGGCGTATGTCTCCTCCGCCAAATAATAACTCACACATACTCGCAGCAACAACGGCCACGACGATAAAGCAATTCATACTCACAAACTGCCCAAAGCAAACACGTATGAAAATATGAACACACAAACAGGTATCTCCCCCTAACTCCTTATCTATTAATGTATCTAATAGAGAAGGAAATAAACTGAGCAATACAAAAGGGTCTAAGAGTTCTTGCCACATATCAGCAAGACAGAGAGAAAGGAGAGAAGAGAGAGAAGAGCAACAACTGTCTGGTCTCAAAGGAACAAACAAAATAATTCCTATGTCTCATGATGGTCTCCCCCTACGTCCCCACTGCTACAGCAAACGACGACTAGCAGCCCTCCTGTTTCCAAAACTAAACAGAAGCCCCGCCAAAACACGAGCAACAGAAAAGAAATGAATTTCCTTACTCCCCCTTCCTTTGCTTACCAAACCAAATCAGGGAAGTTGAAAGCTTAAAGTCCTCATGTTACGTCCGACTTCAACAAAGGAAAACTCAACGTCCTTACCGTCTCCAAAAACGAAAACTGCTCACCCAACGGCATGCATTACACCTTGCCAACACTTTAGCTAATAATAATACTAACCGTCACAGTCTAAAACTCAACCAAAGTCTATCGACAACAAACTATTCCTTCTTCACCTTCCAAAGCCCAACAATGTCCAACGAAGTCCGTCAAATGTTCAAGGCACTGCACCAAAAACGTAGAAAACGACGCATACAATGTCCCTAAACTGTCGGAACACACACCACAGATAGTAGTATAGGGTGCCACTTCGTCACACTTTTTCAATACACACCCCCCGCCACCAGAGACACACACCGGCCGGCCCGGACGGGACAAAATGGCAACGGTCGGGAAAAAATGGAAACGGTTAATAAAATGATACACGTAGTCTTTCTCAACATTGAACACAGTCACAGCTGTTAATTTGCGAAAAAAAAATATAACGGGTTTTGCGATTTTTCTTGACTTTTTTTGTTGAAGTTTCTGTTAGATAGAAAAATGAAATAGAATTCATCAGCCAAAACTTCAATGCGACGTGTCGTTCGTTTCGTGCGACGCATCGTTTGCTCTTTTGCGTCGTCGTTCTTTTTTTGCGAGCCATAAGTGCCTTATCCATATTATATATTATATTATTTATGTTATTAAATCTTATCCCAAATAATGTAAAAGATTGGAAAGAACAGTTCGAAATTAATAGATATAGTTTAAGCAAGTTAAATGAATTGAAAATCAAGGCAGATAAAGAGATTGAAAAAGACGAAGCGATAATTGAGAATATGAAGAAAGAGTTGATGAATAAGAAGGAGAGGCGAGATGCGTTGAAAGAGACGATAGATGAAAGAGAGAAGGAGAGAGAAGAGATAGAAGAAGACTTGATGGAGGATAGACGAAAGAAGTTGAAGAAAAGAAAGATTGAGAGTGAAATAAAATTGATGAAGCATTGGAAGAAGCAGAATAGAGGAATGATAGTTGCAGAGGAGCTTGTTAAGATGGAAAAAATGATTGAAAAAGGAACGACATTTACGGAAGCATGTATGATGATGAAGAGATTAGATGAAATAGGGATAGATGTAGGGGAAGGTAATAGAAATATGAATAAAGCTTATAGATAATTGACTATATAAAGTCCTGGGCACGACTCTAAACTACCCCTACATATACATACATAGATTGTCCCTGTGTATGTATGTGTAGATGGCTGAAGCTCAACTTGTGGCTGGCGTTCGTGGTTCGGGGTTCGGCGGTAGAAAGAAAGGTGCGAAAAAGGACGGGGCAAAAAAAGGTGGTGATAGAAAGGTTCGGTCTCCAAAGCAAGTTCAGAACAGGGGAGAAACTAATGTAGTATTTCGACCAGGTTCGAACAAGGCTTATCTTTACGATGATGAGGTTTTACCTGCATTGAAAGAAGGAGAGACATCTCATAAGGTGATCTACAAAACTTACAGAAACGAAACAAAAGCTGTTGATTACAGAGTGGTGCTTTTTGAAAATGGCCACTATGAGCTTTTCAAATCACTTGACAACGTGAATTCCATCACAAAGGGAATCAATGTAGATGTAATATACAAAGCAGTTGATGGAGTTGTAGCAGACGAAGTCGATGGAGCAGCACCCCAAGTCGATGGAGCAGCACCCCAAGTCGATGGAGCAGCACCCCAAGTCGATGGGGTTGAAACAGTAACCAACTGATTTACATACAAGCTATTCACTAGCTGTTGTGGTAAAAAAATTAATAATTAATAATTTTTTTCATTTTTAAACTAGTTAATTTAGTCTCCGGTTACATTATTAATAAACTATAAATCCATTATTTCCTTTTTCTTTCTAATCCGGGCACTACTACGAATATTCTCCGGCTTTATGTCTAATGACTTTAATAAGTGGCCGGTCTTTTTTTGTTTAGTTGCTTCCTTAACTTTATCAGCTAGTTGAGGTTTAACTTCTTCCGGTTCTTGTTCGTTCATTTTGGACGTTAATAATTGTTGAGGACTGACTAGTTCGTTTTCACCGAGTATTAACTTAAAGCCTTTCCGGCCTTTTACTGTATATACTTTCTTTGAATACTGAACATCACCCTTAGAAAAAACAGTTCTTTCTAGTTCTTTTCTAACGGTTGAGCCCTTAGGAAATTTATTAATAAGACCAGCCCTGTATATTTCTTGATCGTTTTTCTTTTTACCTTCATAGACTTCCATAGGTGTAGCCTTAATTGTATTATGGAATTTATTATTATAATTATTAACAATTTCATAAATGTAAGGAACCCAAACAAAATCGTCATTAACTTCCCACATAAAATTTAAATCATTTTCTTATTGTTCTAATAAATCTATCTACTATACCCATAGTTCGGTGGTCGCCAACTTCGTTTGTAGTATGTTGAATTCCATTCTCTTTGAAGTATTCAGCAACTTGCCCTTTATATTCACTGCCGTTGTCTGACGTAATCCTTTTAGGTTTCGGCATTTTCTTTAATCCTTCCAATACTTCGCCAGTTGATTTATTTTTGATCGGTTCAATCCAACCACGACGAGAATAAACATCAATCATCACTAATCCAAAATTGTAGTTTTTGTTTCCTTTCTTAGTAGCTATTTTAGACATATCCATTAAGTCAATGAACACTTGGCTTAATGGTTCAGGCTCAGGGGCTAGTATAATATTCCATTTTTTAGGGTTCTTAGATTGATGGTGTATTTCAGAAGCTTCTTCAATTTTCTTTTTTTCAAGTTCTTCTTTATCTAGTGGAGACTCCGCCTCCGCACCTCCGGTTTCAGTATTTTGTGGATTGCTATCGCCTACATCGATAGATGTATGCTTATGGTCCATTGCTATATGCGACTAAAATAGGAAGGTAGTTTATCACGATATATAAAAGAGTAAATAATAAGTCGTGCATAAAGTTATATATTGAAAGATTAAAAAAAATCTTTCAGCAAAAGGTTTTGTGAAACTTTTTCAAAAGTTTCAAAACTTTAAAAATATCTTAGATGTATCATTGTTTTCTTTTTTTGGTTTATCGGTTGTTGGTTATAAACATTGACACTAACACGGCTAGATTTTTTACCTCCTTCCTTAGGCTTGGGCTCTTCTTCCTCTTCCTCACTCTCGCTTTCGTCCTCGCTATCTTCTTCCACTTTCTTTTTTACCACTTTCTTCGCCTTCTTCTGTTTGGCTTTAAGTTTCATACCCGCAACCCGTTGGGCAACGATATCAACAAAGTCGTGTTCAACCTCTTCATCGCTTTCACTGCTTTCCTCACTTATCTCACCGTCCCGCCCATCAATCATATCCTTAGCCAACTTCTTCTTAGTAATGTGGGCCATCTTTTCGTCATTGGTCATTTCTTTCACATTCTTAGCCTCTTCCTCCGCAAGTAGTTCCCTAGCCCTTTCAATCTTTCTCTGCTTAGCCTGGTTCTTCTTAGCCTCCCAACCCTTTTCAAGATTCTTCATCGCGACCTCTCTATTACCTCTTGGCATTTTATGACTTGTTTATATTAATATACAAAATAATATTATTTAGTTTTTATTAATAAACGATTTTTTAACAAATATAGAATGAGTCAATACAAAAGTTTATTAGGCCTTAATGAGCTAGCCGTTGATAGTCTGAACATACTTAACCTTGATTTAACGAACACTAATATTATTGGCTTAAACACAGATAGGGTGCCGGAAGATGCTGACCCCGTAAATCTTTATTTCACTGACGGACGATTTGATGCGAGACTAGCTAACAAATCAACGACAGACATTAAAGAAGGAAAAAATTTATACTATACAGAGCAACGAGTTAGGGATAACGACGAAGTCAAAGCCTCAACTCAACACCGCTCTAATACTTCTAATCCGCACCAAACCAGTTTATACAATCTCATAGACACTAACATATTTGCACAAGCGAGCGGACAATACCTAACTTACAACGATGTAGAAGGCAAATGGAAGAATACCGCCCTCGGTTCAATTGACACACTCTCTGATGTGGTTATAACCGCACCAATAGCAATGAATAGTTATCTAACATATAATTCAATAAACTGGGTAAATAAAACCTTTCCGATAAATGTTGATGAAACAGGCAACATTAGTATGGGAAGGAAGAATATAACAGGAGTTAATTTACTAAATGACAAAGGTGTTGATGAATGGATATTTGAGCATAATGATAATAATAATAAAGTGTCAGCGAGTGGAAGTATAGACTCACATAGCGATGTGACAATATCAGGCTTCCCAGCAGATAATCAACTGATTATGTATAGCACGGGGCAATGGAGAAACACCACAACACCCTTTCTTAGATTAGACGGAACTGCTAGTATGACGGGGGCGCTAAATATGAATGGTTATGCTATTTCAGGGGCTTCTACATATAATGGAATTAATCTAGCAAATCTCGCAGTTGATGGTTCGGTGGTCAAACTAATATGAGACCAAACCATAGCGGGTATTAAGACATTTAGCAGTATAATAAATGCGAGTGCGGGTCTTGATATGAAAAGCCAAAGCATAACAAATGTAAATCAACTAAATGGCAGGTCTATCACAACTTGGCTATCAGAGCATGATACGAACACGGCGAAAGTGTCAGCGAGTGGAAGTATTGATACACATAGCGATGTGATTACAACAACAGCAGCAGATAATCAACTACTCATTTATAGCACTGGACAATGGAGAAACGTGGCATCACCCTTTCTTAGATTAGACGGCACAGCCAGTATGACGGGAGGGCTAAATATGGGAAACCAAAGCATAACAAATGTAAATCTTGTTGATGGTGTGGATGTTTCTGTCCTTGATAGTTCGGCAGTTAAATCCTCAGGAAACCAAACCATAGCAGGAATTAAGACATTTAGCAGTGCCCTTGAAATAACTGGAAATTCAACGAATGCAACAACAAAAGGAACATTCGTGGTTTTTAACTCCACAGCCAATATAGGAACTATCGGATGCCTTGATATGGGCACGGGCGTAAATTGTAACTTTGAAATAATTGCCAAAAAATAAGTTTCATTATTGATGGAGCGATTGTTGCGTGGATTAATGCCACGGGCTTAGATTGTAATAGTAGTCGGATTGTTGTTCTAGGAGCACCACAAAGTGCGAATGAAGCTGTAAATAGACAATATCTGGATGACAATTGTGTGAAACTAACAACAGACCAAACCATAACAGGAAGTAAAACATTTAATGGTGCGAGCACTGTGATAAAATATCTAACTTTAACGAACAATGCCGATTTTAATAATCAAACTATCACTAATGGTGGAAATATAACATATAATGGGGCGAGGATATTAAACCAAAATGGAGGAGACATATTCTTTTCACAGACATCAGGTGATTATCAATATTTCTTATTTACTCTAAATACTGCTACAAGCGGAACCGCGAACCAACGAGGTTATGTATTTACGAATGTAGCATTTGACGCAAAAGGAGCAGGTCTTTATATTTCAAAACTTTTGGATAATAAAAGTGCTTCGTCTGACATTGTCCGTTTTAACAATGCTGGCGGTATGCGGTTTTATGGTGCTTTGGATATGAATTCAAACAATATAACAAATGGCGGAACAATAACAGGGACAACAATTACTTCAACCGCGGGTATATCAACAACAACGCTAACCGCGAGTGGATTAATAACGGCAAATGCGAGTATATCAACAACAACGGCAACCGCAAGCGGATTGATAACGGCAAATGCGGGTATATCAACAACAACATTAACAACAAGCGACAATATAGTAGTAGGAGCGGGTAAAAGTGTGTTTATTGATAGAAGCGCGTTGGCAAACAATAAACTGGTTTTGTATGATAGTGGAACAGTCTCAACAACTGGATTTTATGGATTTGGTATTGCTAGTAATACATTGATTTATAATGTTAATGCTTCAACTGATAATCACATATTTTACTATGGTGCCACAAATGAATTATTTAGAATTGGTAATGCGGGAATTACTGCTTCAAAGGCACTAACTGCGAATGCGGGGATTACATACACAGGAACACTAACAACGGCATCAGCATCAACTAATGGGGCAAAAATAGCAATTCAAGGACAAACAGACGGGACGAATGCGAGAGGAATATTTATGTGGGACATTGGAGATCCAGCATGGGGGATTTATATGTCTCAGTCTGGAGCAAATAAATCATTAAGTGGAGGAACAGCACCAGCAGGAGGAGGCGGAGGATTAACTTCTTATGCTATTAGATTTAGAGTGAACAATTCTTCAACGAGTGGGTTCACATGGGAGAATGGTTCAAATACTGCTTTAATGTCATTAAGAGCGAGCGATGGGCAATTATGGGTATTGTCTAATCCAATTCAATATTCAGACAGGAGAAAAAAAGAAGATATAAAGGAATGCTTAGGTTTGGATTTTATTAATAAGTTAAATCCAGTCTGCTATCGTATGATTGACGACAACAAGAAATGTAGGACTGGCTTAATAGCACAGGAATTAGAAGAAATACTAACAGAAATGGATACGCTAGATTTTGGCGGTTTTATAAAAGAAACAATTATGGTTCCGTGTCCAAAGCAAAGAAAAGAATACGAATTGAAAGGTGTGAGTGTTAATCCAGAGGATGTTAAATGTATTGATAGTGGTGATGTCGGTTATGGTATAGGTTATTCAAAGTTTATCGCCCCGTTAATTAAGGCCGTTCAACAATTATCAGAAAAAGTAGTTAATTTAGAAAAAGAAAATAAAAATCTTATGAATATACTACAAGACCAAACCAACCAATTAGCAGAAATCCGAGCAGTCGTTTTCCCTCCGTAAGGACAAGCCCTTACAATCCCAATATAGTTTATGAGATTGTAATTACTATGCCCCCTAGATTACACCCACCACCACCAATCATAGAGACGGAAGACCTCACACCAGAGTTGAAGAACCGTGTGCTAGATGTCCAAATTAAGCAGGAAGAAAAAAAATTAGACCACGAATACGAGGACAGCTGGGATTGCTGTTTGACAAAGCGAAAAACTGACAGCCGACTTATTAAATACTTATTTCAAATGGGTATCATTATCGCTATTATAACCCTTTGTATCGTGAGGTTATCTGAAAAGAACTTACCGTGTGAAGTTGCTAACTCTTATGTGGGTATTTTGACCTTACTTATCGGTATCTGCCTTCCTTCCCCTTCTAGCTCAAAGAAGTGAACACTCGTATAGTTGAGTTTTATACCAAGAAGCATCACCAGCACAGATTAGCGGAATAGCTTCATCAAAGGAACGACACATATTATTTCCGTTATTTATGAAAACACATTTAAATTTGGTTTCTATTCCTTTTTGAATACACCACACACAACTTTCATTTATCGCTAACCCGTGAATAGAAATCGCAGGCAGTCCGAGCGGAAATATTAATTTATAAAAAGTTTATAAGCAGTAATATAGACATCAAAACTTGGAGGATGGCGGACTATAGATTCCAGAAGATTATTTTTCTGAGTAATGATTTTCCAGGAGGGGATAATGGTAGCAAGACATTTGACAAAACCATTAAATTGAACTTTACACCAACAAGAATGAAGGTTAAGTTTATCCATTATATGAATGATGTGACGGAGACGAAAACAAAATCCTTTATATGGACCGCATTGGGATTATTGGCACATTCGCCGACAGCAACACCGCAAACATTTCAAATCTCAGCTACAACTTAGGTATTATTAATTGGACCGATGGACAATACACTTTTAAAGTGCTTAAAACAGACAATGGCAGTATTGAGACAGACCTCTTGGGTGGAAGAATTGTTATTTGTTTAGAATTTTTGGCTTGAAGAAAATATAGAGTGATGGAAAAAATTAACGATATACGAGTTAGACCAGTCAAGCAAAACGGAGATGGTGAGAAGTTGGCAAAAGGATATAAGTTGTTTGATGAACCGTATGCCAATATATTCGCCATTGCGAGAAAAAAATCGGGGGAAACAACGGCACTGTTTGAAATCCTGAAACGAACAACCGACAAAAAGACCCGTATTGTCATTATAGCCAGCACGGTACATAAGGACTATATTTACAAAGAAATGGTGAAGCACTTCAAGAAGAAGGGAAACCCAATGGCTATACATACATATTTGAAAACAGACGGATACAGTGTGATTGATTACGAGTTAGACAAGCTCAACCAACCCGACGAGGAGCAAGAAGAAGGCGAAATCATTCAAGACCACCAAGAAGAACCGAAGCCGAAGTTTCTCTATTTTGGTAAAGAGGACGAAAAGAAACAGGAGGGAGGCGAAAAACCACCGAGGCCGAGCAAATACATCACACCAGAAGTCGTGTTCATTTTGGACGATCTTGGTAGCGGGTTGAGGGATAAGTCCGTAAGCGACCTGTTAAAGAAAAACCGCCACTACAAGTCAAAAGTGATTATGAGTTCGCAATACCTAAACGACTTACGGCCCGAGGCGATTAAACAATTAGACTACCTTCTTATTTTTCCAGGACAGTCTCAGAATAAAATAGAACTCGTGTATAAGCATCTGGACCTCGGCTACGACCTTGAATACTTCATTGAAAAATACCAGGAGGCGACGAAAGAGAGGTTTAACTTTTTGTATGTTGATGCGGTATCTGATGAATTACGAAAGAACTTCAATATTCGTTTAAAGTAATTTTATTATTATTATTTTTTTTTAGAACTATATATAGATGCCAACATCACCAGTTATTATTTCACAACCATCGGGATACAATATCAGACAATCCTTCAATGCCACAAGCGGGAGGAAGAAAGAAGAAGGGAAAAAAGAAACAAACAGGCGGTAAAATTAACTGGACCAAGGTTGGAAAAGCGATAGTAGATGCTAATAGGTTTATCAAGAAGAACCAATTGATTTCAAGGGGTGCTACCTTTCTTAGCAATGTCGGAGTTCCTTATGCGGACCGTGTAGCGAAGGCTGCGGCTAAGCAAGGATACGGGAAGCAACGAGGTGGAGCAGTCAAATTTCGTTAGCAGGGGCCTTCGTCCCCCACACCCCCTCCGTTTGGGTTCAAATAAAAAACTAAACCTTCTATTATTTTTTTTACTAATAATATATACAATATGAAGACCAAAACTCGTGGAGGTGCGGAGGCGAAGTCTCTGCGAAAACAACGACCGCCAAGGATATACAGAACCAAAGATGGTCGGCCATATATTAAAGTAAAAGGCAAACGAGCATATCTCAACTTTGGCGAGAAAACGAATGACCTTTCAACACTTCAAACCGTTAAACTGTTTCTGAAATATATGAAAGGGGACAATAAAACGAAGAAAACACGAAAGACAAAAGAGCGAATAGTTAAGTCCGAATTCAATCGCCTTGAACACGAGAACCGCAACCAGATACAAAACAACCTGCTGAAAAAATATGAACTAATACACGAGCAGGAAGAAAAGGAAAAGAAGTTAAGAGAACAGGCAGAAGATGAGAAGGAAGGAGAATGCGGAAATGAAGGAAAGACAAGAAGAATTAATAAGGGAGGCGAAAAGAGAGCAAAAGCTTATAGAGGATGTAAAATTTGAACAAGATAGAAAAAATAATTTAATGCTATTACCACCACCACAGTTCCAACCTCAATACATACAAGCACCACCACAAGCACCACCACAAGCACCACAACTAGGACCACCACAACCACCACAACTAAGACCACCACAAGCACCACAACTAGGACCACCACAAGCACCACCACAAGCACCCCAAGCACCAGAAGAAAAACAGATGCAATTGAAAACAAAAGAAGAGAAAAAGGCTGAAAAAGAATTAAAAGAAAAATACATTGAATTAATGAAGAAAGCGGGCTTTACAACTAAATTTATTAAAAGCTTGAGCAAAACAGAATTTGACAAACTTGGTAAAGGAATAGAGAAAGCGATAGCCGATGCCCAATCAGCAGATGAGCAGAAAGAACTGGCTGAACAATATAAAAAAGAATTAGAACAAGAAAAAAAACGAGCGGAGGCTAAAGCGAAACACTTTGAAATTAAAGATAAAATATCATACATATACGCAGGTTTAAGAAATGATTACAAGTATCCGAAATTGGATATACCCAAAACTTTGGGCCCTGCTTTGGAAAAAGAAATGAAAGCTCGGGGCAAACCACCACCCAAAAAAGTTAAAGGAAAACACACGACTGCGGGTATGGCACAAGTTATAGTAGATGAAGGTATTGATTTAGGAATAGACCAGAATGAAATGAGAAAGAAACTCGCTGATTATTTGGGAATAAACCAAACTGGTGCTGGGGCAAAAACGATGGAGGAATTATCCACAAACTTTTGACAATAGCAACAATTAAGAAATATTTAAAGAAGGGCAAATACAGAAAAAAATGAAGAAGAATGATTATGTAAATAACTTAGTAACCGAAATGAGAAGCGACCCAAACATTAAAAATCAAGTTTCAAATAATCTCGGTATTCAACCAACCGAGAAAGTTCCACAGCCAGCAGGGGCAAGCCCCCGCACCCCCACCACGGATGTAGAGGAAGTTCAACCGCCATCCCCAGAAACCGCACCCGATACCACCACCGACACCACGACCGACACCACCACCGACACAACACCCGAAATCACCGCCGACACAACACCCGAAATCACCTCCGATGGGGTTGTAGGAGCAGGGAACTTCGTCCCCCGCACCCCCTCTGATGGGGTTGTAGGGGTTTACCCCTACCGAAGATTAATGACGGACGAAATAGACAGCATTATGAAAAAGCACGAATGGTATATCGGCACGGTAGCCAGCGATGAAATAAACAAACTGAAACCAGAAAAAAGCAAGAATTATGGTTTTATAATGAACTTGGATAAGTCTAGCCAACCAGGCTCACATTGGATTGCTGTTTGGGTTGACCTAATTAAAGACGACTCTATTGAAATCTACGACCCGCTCGCACTGTATAAGCCGACTGAGCTATTTCTACACCAAATGAAACAGCTTATTGACAAGAGTAAGCCGAGCACATATCTGCTTATGAAGGTCAATCAAGTTAAAAACCAAAGTGATACGAGCACAACCTGTGGGTGGCATAGTATTAGGTTTTTGTTAGAGCGGTCGAAAGGTAATCGCTTTAAATTTGCCAGCGGTTGGACGGACTTAAAAGAAAAAGAAGCAGAGGAGTTGAAAACACAGAACGGGTATGGTTTTGACACTTTTATTTAGTAGAGGCCTGCTCCCCCTACGAACCCGCCAGTAAAATACAAATATATATTAGAATATATAATATACTTGGAGGTGCGGAGGCGAAGTCTCTGCGATGGAGTATAAAGGTGGTCGTGCGAGTGGTATTTACTATATTAACAGCAAAAATCGGATAAATGGCACAGATTCAGATTTTAGTTGTGAAGTCAATATGAAATCGCTAGATAATCTTACCCATTGTAAAATTTTACATATCTATGTGCCGAAGTCGTATTACTCTGTGGCAAGTCCTTATAACACTTTTACTCTGAGCGAAGATGGATTTGAGGCTCTGATTACGATACCCGAGGGCAACTCCACGATGAACAACTTAAAAAATAAACTGGCCGAGGTGCTAACGGCAGATAGCCCCAACGACTACACATACACCGTTACGAGCAACAACACAAACACCGACCCAGAAGACGGCAAGCTATTATTTACAGTAGCTAACAATGGAGGAATTCAACCGCGGTTTATATTTGACACCGAAACACGTATTCACGAAGTAATGGGTTTTGACCGCGACTCAACATATTTCTTTGCTAACAATACCATTAGGTCGCCGAATGTCATAATCTTGACAGGTGAAAAAACATCATATTTACAGTCAGATTTAGTCGGCGAAGGCGATAATCACGTGCTCCAAGAAATATACACGGCGAATGAAATCCCGTTCGGCTCTGTTATCTACGATGGCCCGGGTAGTGAATACGGAAAACGGCTATCTACTAGTTCAAGCAATTTGTATCGGTTTTACTTAACTGATGAGAACGACCAACCAGTTAATCTCAACGGGCTCGGCATTGTAATGACATTGTTAATTTATCGCGAGACGAATTATTTTAATTTATTTACATCATTTTTTAATTTGTTAAAATCTAGATAATTAATTTTAGAATTATTTATTTTTTCTCATATTACAATATAGGACCTTTTGAAAAAAGCACTTACACAAAAATGCCCAGACAACACGGAGGCGAACTAGATTTCAGCAGGACTGACTACATCAGTGCTTCTTATCGTTTGAATAAGCTTACCCCTCGTGAGGGTTCTATTACTGTCACTGTGTCTACCGCAGGAGGACAGGAAAGCAACTTTGACCTTATCAGCCGTCCGTTTAACTTGGCTCGCTCTGTTTTGAGTTTTAATTATGCCCCAGATGCGAAGGCGGCGAACTACAATAAATGCTTTATGGACTGCCTGGCCCCGATTAGGCAGATTCAATTGATTACTAGGGGTGGTGTTTATCTGTGCGACATTAACGAAGTCGGAAATATCACCAAGATGATTTGGAAACCCGAAACCTCCATTGACGATTTACTTGCTTTGGAAAATCACGATAATGGAAGTGGAGCTGGTTGTATGCTTCAAAAGTGTAATGCTACAACTACATTTCAACCCGCCAGCGATGCTACAAGGTTGGCAGCATTACAAACAGCATTGACTGCTTCGGCGGCTGCCGGAAATGCGACAGCAAACATTGATACGGCTATTGATGTTGCGAAGGCGCAGGTTCAGGCAGCATTAAAGGCTTGGATGTCACAACCCTCCACAAATGCTCGCCGACACGATAATACCCTTATTGCGAATGAGACTGGCACGAGTAAGTTCGTTAATGTTGCTTTTAATGAGGCTAAGTATTTCTCAGCTGGAACTATTAACAATGCCAGCCCGAGTGTTAATGTTAAGATTAATCTTGGAATGCTTTACAATACTATTTTTGCTCTGGATAAAACGATTATGTTTCCAGAATTTTGACTTTGCGGATTGTTTGGCAACAGACACCCAAAATCTTTTATTATAACAATGATGCTCTTTCTACTGGGGGTGGAACTGTTGCGGTAGCTGATTCGAATGTTACTATTACTAATCTCAGCCCGTTCTTAGCTGTCGAGACTAACCCCGATGTCGTTCAATCAATTCAACAGAAGATTATGAGCCCCGAAGGTATGAGCTTCAACATTGATTATTCTTATTTGTATAAAAATACTGTCGGAGTGGCTTCAACTTCTCAAAATGTTATACTTAGATTTGACAGAGGCCACGGACGGCGAATTGAGAAAATTTATCACTCTGTTTTCAATACGACCGAAAATAAGAACACTGCTTATGACAATAGCAACCTGCTCGGTGCTAAGGTCCAAACTTTTTATACCACACTAGACGGAGCACGACTTCAAGAATTCAATGTTGATTGTCAAACTGGAAAACTAGAAGACTATATGTATCTTAAACCGAAGTTGGAAGGCTCTTCTTTGATGAATAGCAATGTTTATCAATACAACTGGGTTTGGTGCGATAGCTTTGACAATACCCGACCGTTGTGGAGCAAGGACCAAACTGAAATCAGCGGATTAAGTCTAGACACCGAGCGACGATGGGAGTTTATTGCTACCACTGCTAATATTGCGGCCAATCATTACACATTTGTCGTCACTCAGCAAGAAGTAAATGTCAGAAACGGCACCATTACCAGAACCTAAACCTGGTAGTAATTAATTTTGATAGATTATTTATTTTTTTGATAATATAGGAACTATGACAACCCACCAACGAAATTTAGTCGCACAAGATGATGGAGGGAATTTTGTTAATTTGAAATGTGGAACTTATGGAGAACTAAAAACAAAATTAACAGATGACAACTTGACAGCATTCGGTGAAATATCCACAGCACAATACACACCGATTATTCAAGAGACATTTATGTATAATGTAAATTCTGCTAAATGGGATAGTGCTGTTGTTAATTCTACTGTTGAAATGAAGAATTCAATGGCTAGCATATCAACAACTGCCGTGGCAGGGGCTAGCTGATACATTCAATAAAAAAAAAGAATTAAATATCGTGCTGGTATGGGAGTGTGTGTAAGATTTACTGCCTTATGGACTACAACGGAGGCTAATGGTGCTCAATATCTTGCTACGGTTGGTTTAGGTTATAATGCTTTTACAGATGGATTTTCTTTGGTAGAGAAAATGGAGTAATGAGAATATATCATTGTAGGGGAGGGGCGCTGGTTAATTCTTATGCTCAATCAACTTGGAATATTGATAAGGCTGATGGTAAAACATATCTACCCGCAATTGATTTTACGAAGGGTAATGTTTTTCAAATTAAGTTTCAGTATTTAGGGCTTGGTCAAGTATCTTTTTATATTGAAAATCCAAATACGGGAGATTTTCAAATGGTTCATGCCATTCGTTATGCTAACACACAAACTTTAACTACACTGAATAATACTACTCTACCTTTTTCAACCTATATAATGAATGTTGGTGGAGTTGTAGCAGTCCAAAATATTAAAGTCGCTAGTGTTGGATGCTTCATTGAAGGAACTGAAATTATAAGGGGTATTCCGTTTATTTATGAAAGAACAGCCAATGCGACCAATGCTGTTGCTCATGTTTTTACAATGAGAAATAATGCGACTGCCGCAGGTGGTGCTCTTACCAATTATAGTATAGTTTATCCGCGACGACTAACTATCTTAAATACGGACTCTAAGACTAGTTGTATTATTAAAGTAACAAAAAATGCTACTCTGACAAATGCTGTCTATGTTGAAAATAATGCTAATACAAGTCTGGTTTCATTTGATACTTCGGCGACTGTGGCTAATGGGAATACCATAGCGGTTATCTTTGTAAATTTGAGTAGCGCTGAGACGATTAATCTAAATGATTATGATTTGGACGATATGCTACTAGGTGATAGATTAACCATAACATCACAAGCAACATCTGCTCAAACGATAAGTATTCAGTATGCTCTTACTTGGTTAGAAGACCCGTAGATTATTTTTAGAAATATTTTATTTTTTTCATAATATACCTCACAATGTCGTGTAAAGAGTGCGAAAAAAAAGATATATTAACTGCTACGGTTGATAACTACCAATTCTGCGATGAAACTTGTGCTATCGCATACTTTACAAAAAATGAAGATGTGAATGATGTTAGACGGGAAAACTTAATTAAGTTCTTTACAAAGGCTAAGAAAGACCGTGAGGAATACGAAAAAAAAGAAATGTAAAAGCATTAAATCAAATATTTTTTCAATTCAACCGTATTTCGGCACCACGGCTGACGAACTAACCATTCAATATATGGTTTATCAATCTTTGCGATATCTTCAAACATCTTTCCCTTGTATTTGCCGAATTGAAAAGTGTCTTTGGGTTGAGTATTTCTCTTTTCTTCAATCGCTTTTATTTCGTCGTGGATTACCTTTTGAACATCTTCCAACGAGAAGGATTTTTTTTCTCCTTCAATGGAAAGTTTTTGGAACTTCTCGCACAGTCTTGTTAGGGTGGTCATAGTAGGGATGTATATATAGGGTAATATAAAGCAATAAAAAATAAATAATTAATATAGAATGTCCGAATGAATAAAGTTCGTTAAGGCTTACTCTGCTAAGCATAACATAACCTATGGTGAAGCATTGAAAAAGGCGGGCAAGGAATACAGAAGGCAGAAGGGAGGCAGTGCGGAGTTGTCGGAGGATGTCTATTTGTCTTCGTCAGATAGAAAGGGGGCTGACGGATGGAAACCAGTCGCTAGCAAAGAAAAATCAACCGTATATGAAAAAGATGGTAAAGCGATTGTAGCATTTAGAGGTTCAGCAGATAAGCGGGACTTACTCACAGATGTCGCATTAGTAAAGGGAGTATTGAAAAGAACACCGAGATATAAAGAAGAGCAGAAGCTGGTTAATGAAGTAATAAAGAAATATGGAAAAGAAAATGTAGAGCTGACGGGTCATAGCCTTGGAGGAACGATAGCGAAAGATTTAAGTAGGCAGACTGGCGTAAAGGCTACCACATACAACAAAGGCAGTAGCACAAGAGACCTAATTGAAGGAGTAATTGATAGAGTGGCCGTTAAAGTAAGTCCAAAAGGTAAAAGAGCAAAGACTGCGAAGCTAACGACAAACTACCGAACAGCATTTGACCCCGTATCATTGCTAGGGGCTAGTACGGCTGTAAATACTAAGTTAGTTAAACCAAAAAAAGGAATTCATACAATCAGGAGCTTTAGTAAGGGCAAGCCCTTACAATCCCAAAAAAAGGGTAGTGGCAAAAAGGCAAAAAAATAAATTTTTCTTTTTATTGCTTTTTCGTTCAATAACCGAATGGCCTAGTTTCAATCGAATTATCTACAATACCTATAATATTTCTTTTGGTGTAAGTAAAGCTGAATATTTTTTCTAAGTATTCGCTCGTTATTTTTTTCTGTTGTTTGTCTCTTGTTATCTTGCTGTTCTCTACAATAACAACTTTACCAGATTTTTCAATTCGTTTAGCAATCAATTTTTCTTCCTGAGTCTTAAGCAACTCTAACAATTCATTCTTGCCGTTTTCAATAAGGTCGTTGTTTTTAATTCCAAGTCCGCAACTGATGACACTTAACATATTTGGTAAATTTAATGATTTATTGTTTTCATAATTCATACTAAAGCCTTTGACTTTCATACTTGCTTTGCCGTTATCTAAGACATATCCATAACACTTTGGCCCGCCTCCGATAAAGGTCATAATCTTTGCTCCGTGTAGTTCGTCCGTCCATTTGCCTAACAACTTACCCGTTTTCACATCTGTTTCGCCTTTTGTTATGTCTGTTGTGTATATGACACTGTCGGTATCGTGGTATAGAACTCTGTTGTCTAGTATGTCCATCATCTCATATAGTCTAATCCTCGCGTAGCAAGTCGTAAATAAAGCAACTACAATATTTGTTTTTACGGGGTCGCTTACCGCATCCTGTTTAAGGTCATAACTCGCTTCTATTATTTTGTCGTTAATAATGTTTATGTTTATGTTATCAACTGACTTATCGTTCATTAACTTGTATAAGGTATATTTATCTTTAATCATTTTGTTTTGAGTCTTGTTTTGCTTTTCACCAAACTTACCCCACAGGCTATTCAAGCACAACTTAGCAACCGCTCGCCTTCCTGGGTTTTCTTCTATTTTGTTTTCGTCCATCTTAATACCCATCTTGATTTCCATACTGTCAATGTAGTTTCTTTTTTGTTCCTGTGTAATACATCCATCAGGATATCCGCTTGACTCTTGTTTAACCTTTAAGAAAGTTTTTATGTAATCTTTGAAAAGGCTACTGCTCTGCTCCTTCCAGTGCCATACCTCATATACCTTAATCAACTTATAGCCTTTGTCTAAGGCCTTGTAGATTTCAGAAGTTGCCCAAGTGCCCGTTATTGCTCGCTCTTTATCGGTGTGCTTACATTCGGTTTTCTGTTTAGTCATTCCGCACTTGTCGCATAAGTAATACATAAGCTTACCTCTATCTGCCTTAGGTAAAACGGGATGTAGTAATTTTCTAGGCGGTAGCATCTTAACCTTAGCCACTCCGAAATATTCTCTGTTTATGATTTTGTTTTTCATATCCTTTCTGTCATCGTCGTTACTGGGTCTAATGATTTCGTGGTGTCCGCTAGGGTAAAGGTCGTAAAACATAACGGTAGGATACAGAGAGCATATGTCAATGTATTTTGCATATTCGCTGTTGTGCCGTGCTTTCCAATACAATGTTAGAGCATCCGTTCTACCTCCAAACATTGCCTCTCGCGGGTTCAGTCCTTCTTGTTCCGTAATTCGTTCGTTCGTATCTTCCGCTAGGCTTTCACTTGTTTTCATTAATCTCCATTCACATCCCAGATAGTAATAACTTTTGATACTCCAAAAAGTTTGCTTAATAAAACTTCTCTTTCTTTTGTTTTTTTACATAGTTCTCCCATAGTCTTATTTTTCTTAATATTCAATGTATTGCTGTTGTAGCATTTCTGACATCCGTGCCAATGACACCCGTAAAACTCATAAGCGGTTTTCGTCTTTTCGTCCCAGCCATCAACATCAACATTTGACTGTCCTAAATTAAACATTTTCTCACCACCATTGAAAGCATGTTTAATATCCGTTTGGTCTAACCTGCTTCTGTAGGCTATCCATTCAACACAGGCCCGAGAGGTAATTCTGTTTTGCTTCTCCGCCTTCAACACAGCAATTGAATTCTCTGGCATAAACTTAGCACGATACAAAGCCATAACACAACTCGCAATAGTTGTATATTGAAACGGGTCAATACCGAATTCTAGAAACTGCTTTCTAAAATCCATACATCCCCTTCTCAATATATCAACATCGCTATGACAGTATTCAGCGATTTCCTTCTGCATATCAAATGTGCTATTTCTTTGGCTTTCATGCCATTCTAAGAATTCCGCCCTTTTCTTATCTTTCATAGTGTCGTAGCCGTAGTGCTTCTTGTGTGGCATAACACCAACATAATTTTTGTTCTTGTCCGTATTGAAGAAGTGAGGGAAGTAGCCCTTTTTAAGTTCTTTCAATCCGAATGTTTTAGGAAAATCAGCCAGAGGCATAGTCAAGAAACTCAAACTATCAATGAAGCGGTATTTCTTCAAAGTCATCATCATTATCTTACCACCCTGATAAATGACGAATGGAGCCTGCCCGTTATCCACTAACCATTTAAGAATAAACTGGCAGTCATAACCACGACTGTTATGAGCAATGAATGTAAAGCCGTTGTGCTTAGATTCAAAAGCCCACTTACAGAAATCATCAATGTTCTTATGGATAACTGGTGGTTCCTTCGCGTCGAAATACTGACTTTCCGAATGATTAACAATGTGTTCGCCCGTGTCCTGTGTCGCTTCAAAGTCAAAGAATATGTATTTCTCTGAAAAAGGTAGTATGTCTTTCTTCACGATTTCGCATTGGTGTTCAAGTGGTTTCAGTTCCTTACAATTACGGCATTTCGCATATCCGCATTTGTGTTCGTCCTTTCTGTTCAGCCCGTAGGGCGAACGGTCGCTCCGCGACCTTCTGTAATTAAGACCGCACGAAAGACATTTCGCTTTGATATCGCAGTTCGTCCTCTTGTGGTTGTTGAAGCAGGCCGTATTTGGAAACTTTCTATTACACGAATAGCAATCAGTCCAATTCCTTTTATCGTTAATACCCTTGCAGTCTTTGGTTTCGCAGATATTACATTTAGATTCGCAGGCGTGTCTTTCCATATATCAGTACTTATATCCCCTTAGACATGACTCACAGAAGTTCTTTTTTCCTACCATAGACTTCATATTAGTTATGGCATCGTAGTGGTTCTCTGTCTTAAGTATGTAAAGGTTCGTAAGTCGCTCGCCCTTTTCATTAAGCAGGTCAGTCTTATAAACAATCTTGTCAGGGAATTCAACAATAACAAGATTGTATTTAATGTGGATAGCAAATGTATTGATTTCAGGAATACCGCACACATCCTGAATGACTTTCGCATCTTCGTGTAATTTGGCAGCCATCTCCTCCTGTATCTTTCTTCACATTAATATTGTCTTGTATTTTTTGTGTTTTTCAATTTTTGCTTTTACTACAACAATTGCTCTGGCTAAGCATATGTTGTCGTTGTATTATTAATTTGAATTACACCTCTCTTTTTATACACATCCAATTTGTTCAAAATTTGAAGCCTCGTTCCGCCAGTCGGCATTTCAACAGATTTCAAAACGAACCTAAACTTATCCATATTGGTTCCCTTTTCGTCTGTATAAAGGCTTTCGTTGCTTTGAAATAATGCTGACAATCTTTCTAAAACATCGCTGACAGAAATCTCGTTAAGTTTTTTCAAACCCGTAGATACTGCTCCATAGTAATCTACAAACTTGATACTTAGACTTACCATATTACCTTGTCTCTGTCTTTTTATAAAGTCGTTCAGTATTATCTCAATAAATTTTACTACATCTTCCTCACTGAATGAAGTAAAGTTGCCTCTAATCCTAACCCAATACTGGCTTTCATTAATGCCTAGAATGTGCTCCTTTCTGTCGACGTGTTTGATTTCGTAGTTAGCATACCGCATTAGGTCTTTCACCTTTTCTTTTCTTTCTCTCACTTTCGCTTCAAACACTTTCGCTTCCAAAATAGGCGGTAATGGTGGTGCTACTGGAATACCTTGTTTCCGTTCCTCAAAGTAAACAGCACCTCTTACTCGGTTCAAGTAATTTTGGCCGTTGTTGTATCCACCTTATACTTTCTCGTTTTCGGTATTATATACAGCACATCTTGACCCCTGACCCTTTTGATTTCATAATTAATTTTTTGCTCCCTAAATTTGTCCAACCTATAAGTCTTACCGTTGTAAGTGTGTGTCTCCATCTTATATATTGGTTAACAATTTTTTTTTTGGAAATTAAATAATTATCTCAATTGTCTGCCCCCGCCGTGGTCCACCGTGTGCTCCCCGTGTCTATATATACGGGGGGCCCTATGTTTAGATGGAAACTAGGGCGGGGCGGGCGGGGCTGGCTGGGGCGGGCGGGGCGGGAGGGGCAGAAAAAAATAGTATTATCATTATATTGAAATGAGTCCGCAATGACAGTTATGTTCGCGGTAATGACAGAAATTACACCAATCATCACTGTCTAGTCTTTTATTAATATTTTGTATCATTCTTTCCCATTCTTCTTTTTTCTTCTTTTCTTCTTCTTGATTTTCAAGAAATCTTTTATGTTTTTTTGAGCTGAAATGAATCCGCTTTTGGTGTTAAGCGATATCAACTTCAGAACCACAATCACATTTGTATCGCCGTTTGTTTTCTGTCATCGTGTGCCTCTTGTTCGTTCCCCTGTGTATCCTTATATATTACCCCTTCGTTTTGTTTAGAAGAAATTTTTTCTGTGTGTATGTTTGATTTCATATGTCTTGCTTTGCTACTCCTATTTATTTCAACTCCGCATTCACACTTGAATGTTTTCTTCTTCCAATTCCTTTTCTTTTCTTTTTTGATTTCTTTTGTTTCCTTATCATAATTAACTTTCCATTCATCATACTTTGGTTTTACTTTTTCCTCGTGGTATTTCTTTGCTTCTTCCATTGCTTGTTCTTGTGTTCTTCGTTTTCCAATAGTAAAACTCTTAAACATCGTTTTACCTCCTCTCCATTGAACTTTTACCATCGGTCTCTTTTCGTTATTCTTTATCATAATACATCCTTTTGACATTGTAAACCTGCGACTTGTCGCAGTTTTTTGTGTGTCTTCGTTTGTCATCCTCTATGTGTCTATATTTTTATGACTTTAATTTAAAATATTAAAATGTAACGGTTTCAATTGCCATTTTGTCCCGTCCGGGCCGGCAGGTGTGTGTCTCTGGGAGCGGGGCGGGTATGTATTGAAAAAGTGTGCCGAAGTGCGACAAAAAAACTGAAACTAACGACAGAGGAAAAAAGCAAAAAGATGAGTCGCACAAAACGAACGATCGAACGACAGAGGAAAAAAGCAAAAAGATGCGTCTCACAAAACGAACGATCTGTCGCATTGAAGTATTGGCTGATGAATTCTATTTTACTTTTGTTTTTGGTCACGGGCTCAATTCAAGTTCTTTTTTGTCCGTTGCCATTTTGTCCCTGCGGGCCGGCCGGTGTGTGTCTCTGGTGGCGGGGGGTGTGTATTGAAAAAGTGTGACGAAGTGGCACCCTATACTACTACAGATCACGCCAGCAACGAAAAACAGGAAACAGCACCACCTGCTGCTCAACTTTTTGGAAAAAAATGTCCGGAACCACCGGTAAATTTGTCAACATTTTTGCCAACATGGCAACCGAACAAGTCTTTTGTGCCTACATGCACTTCCTTATTATCCTCAAACCTTTTTTACATTGTCCACAGGTGTCGCCCTTGATGAGGGGCTGCCACACCTTGACTTGCAGCCGACATGCCGCATCTACGGAGGAACCACTCAAATTTCTTTCCCACCGCCTAACTTTAAACGCACAGGTGTCTTCCCGGACGGCAATCTTACTTCCACCTCTAGGGTTCGCCCTAGATGGAGCTCGAGACCGGGGGGGGGGGGGGGGGCTAGACTAGATACCCGATGGCCCGTAGTAGCAGCCCTATGTCTCCAACCTAAAATTCACTTGAAAATTTTAGAACTTATTTTTCAGCTGACGCCACTGGGTCCTTGACACAACCAACCAAAAAATCTTACTAATGCTCTACCGAGCAACTCACTGAGTCTGATTCCAGCAGTGTCTCCACGAAAAGGTCCCCCAGCCTGGCAGCTGAACTTTGCCGCCATCACGATGGTCGAAGGACGCTACCACGATTCCCTGCCCAGACTTTTCCTCCCCCTTCCTTTGAATGCGGTTCGCAGCTCGACTGAAGATCGCTCCAGCTCCACGCAGACGAAGCATCACCAAGGTTCCATAACCCAATGTAACTTTACTAGGTTGCAGGGGGAGGGGTTCACATTCTGTAGTTCAGACACTTGGTCTTTATTTAGACAGAAGGAAACTGAACCAGGCACGGGCGCAATCAAATTAAACTAACTACCCTCCTAAACTTAAATAAAGAAAATACTGTCAACTGAGTATAAAAGGTAAAGCAATTGCCAGATCAGTCCTATGAAGGAACTGACTGCCACCAGTACCAGAACTATTAATAACTATGTAAAACATGTATAGGCCGATATGACTAAATACTATATTAATAAATTTGTCCATTGTCGTCTGCGTCAGTGTGCGGTATCGCTTGTTCTGGTGACCCGCGGATGGATTCACGAATTGTTGTTGTTGACAGCGTTGTCCGGCAACATGCCTTGGCTGGTGATCATCTGTTCTATCAGAGGAAATTCATCCTGGCTGACGTTCGTTCTGTTTTACTCCACCCCTTTTTGCTCAGAAGGTACAGGGAATGTAACAGGGAAGAGCAGAGAACGTCCTTACTATATAGAGTCTATATCGTTACAGCCATACTGTCTTGTTCGTGTTCTCTTCCAAAACAGAACTGAGATGATTTCTGTTTGTTGTTTGTGTGTTGACAGGTGCAGGTATAGATAGTGTGGTGCAGTGCTTGTGTAGCAGATCAGTCTGAGGAAGTGAATTTTGCTGTGAGCGTCTCTCAGACCTCACAAAGTGCGTTGAGAGGGAAGCATGTGGACACACCTCATTTGCTGGCAGACACCACACCAGCTTCGAGACGTGAACTTTGCGGTGTGTGTCTATAATTATTATTAATATGTGTGTTTGAAGTTTTTCTTGTTGTTCAACCAAATTTTCCACCCTCTTAATTCACATATTCGCATTTGTACCGCTACGAAACTGAGCAAGTGTCTTTCCTTTTATGAAAGTCATTCCAAGGAAAAATATCTAAAATTGTCATGCCCAGACAGGAGTTTCAATAAAGTATGATTATAACTTTGAATAACTTAGAATACGGTACATCTAACTAAAGAAACGAAGAGTAAAGAAACGAAGAGAAGATAACTCAGAGAAGTAGAAACGATTAGGAGACGGCTCAGAAATATACAAGAAGAAAGGAAGCAAAGAGAAAGGAACAGAGCGGAAAGAAAAAGTGGAACTTTGGACACAATGTAGACAAGCAATTAAAAGTCACAACACAACGGTTCCCTCTTCAAGATCGGCTGGATTTCATCCCTTCATGATGCGATTGTAATCTCCCACAGCCTGATCAAAACGCAGGAAGCATTTGTAAGGGGGAGGGGGGGGCGGGGGGACTAAAAGAAAATGTGAAAAGGGAGGGATGGTGGGGGAGAAAGGAACAGGGAATGGCTTACCTCGGCCACCACACCTGTGCCGTCCGGCAGCTTCAGCGCAGGGATAGTCTCTCGCAAGTACTTCTTTGCCGCAGGAGAAGCAAACAGCAAAGATGATAATGTGGTCGCGATGTAGAATTGTAGACGTGATTTGCCCGATTGTGTGGCAGCTAGATGTGTGGCCAGCCCGCCCACAGTGCGAGCCACAAACACCAGCAGCGCTTCTGGGCGCTTGGCGGGTCTTGCCAACCACTGTACCGCGTTGGCACACAGCATTACGTAGGCGAGCTGACTCGCTGGGGAGGAAGAGGGCAGCGCCAAGGGCGCCAGAGTTTCCAACAAGGTCCGAGTGATGTCAAAGGCGTCCGAAGGGATCTCTGCTTGCTCACCTGCAACAAGTTCGAGTAGAGATGGGGGAACACATCGCAAACAGACCTCTTTCCGTTTCATCCCGCGGCCGGCGCGCTATCCAGTTGCCAGTAATCTTGCACACCATCATCTGCACAACAGCTACGTAGACACTCTGCTGAATTTGAGGATTTACCTGGTGCTTTTCACCCTCCTTCGATAGCATCTCTGATAATCGTTTTGGCCTACTCAACATCGGCGTCAAGTTATAATAATAATAATAATAATAATAATAATAATAATAATAATAATAATAATAATAATAGTGCTTCTCTGTCAATGGCTGATGCATTTCTGCACATGCGCCTCCATCGTCTCACCCGTGAGGGGAGTACGAAGAATTGACGATAAGCTCTAATGACACCCCCGCAAGGGCAGTTCCAACACTTCCAGACGGGCCGGTATGTTCAATGAAAATACTGGTCCAGACGGATCGGTATGTTCAATGAAAATACTGGTGGCACCGACGGGAATCGAACTGGCGACAGGGCCAATAATAATAATAATAATAATAATAATAATAATAATAATAATAATAATAATAATAATAATAGTAATAGTGCTTCTCTGTCAATGGCTGATGCATTTCTGCACATGCGCCTCCATCGTCTCACCCGTGAGGGGAGTACGAAGAATTGACGATAAGCTCTAATGACACCCCCGCAAGGGCAGTTCCAACACTTCCAGACGGGCCGGTATGTTCAATGAAAATACTGGTCCAGAAATAGACCGGTATGTTCAATGAAAATACTGGTGGCACCGACGGGAATCGAACTGGCGACAGGGCCCAGATGGTAGAACTTGACCACTGGGCTATCACGGTGTCCAAATAATAGTAATAATAATAATAATAGTGCTTCTCAGTCAATGGCGAATGCATTTCTGCACATGTGCCTCCATCGTCTCACCCGCGAGGGGAGTACGAAGATTTGACGATAGGCTCTACTGACACCCCCGCAAGGCAGCTCCAAGCCTTCCAGACAGACCAATACTTTCAAAGAAAATATCCTTTGAAAATACTGGCACCGACGGGAATCGAACTGGCGACAGGTCCCAGATGGTAGACCTTAACCACTGGGCTATCGCGGTGCCACAATAATAATAATAATAATAATAATAATAATAATAGTGTATCTCCTGCCAATTGCTGAGCCAAAAGGCCATGTGCATCCAGTCCTCCATTCCATAAGGAAAGTCTCCACACCAATCGGTGGAATAAAGGAAGTGACGGCATAGAACATTACTCTAGGAGCTTTATACCAATCAGCCCATGGAAAGGACCGATGGCCTATGTACTCCCTAATAATAATAATAATAATAATAGTGCTTCTCTGTCAATGGCTGATGCATTTCTGCACATGCGCCTCCATCGTCTCACCCGTGAGGGGAGTACGAAGAATTGACGATAAGCTCTAATGACACCCCCGCAAGGGCAGTTCCAACACTTCCAGACGGGCCGGTATGTTCAATGAAAATACTGGTCCAGACGGATCGGTATGTTCAATGAAAATACTGGTGGCACCGACGGGAATCGAACTGGCGACAGGGCCCAGATGGTAGAACTTGACCACTGGGCTATCACGGTGTCAAAATAATAATAATAATAATAATAATAATAATAATAATAATAATAGTGCTTCTCTGTCAATGGCTGATGCATTTCTGCACATGCGCCTCCATCAATAATAATAATAATAATAATAATAATAATAATAATAATAATAATAATAAATAAATAAATAAATAAATATATTATTATTTAAAAAAAAAAAAAAAAAAAAAAAAAAAAAAAAACTCTTGAGGTACGACCAGAAAGGGGATGATCCTCCAATCTTCCTTATACCATCCGCGTGACACATGCTCACTCTGATGGCTAACAACAAGACAAGGCTGATTGGCAGCCGTGATGCGGCTGCGGGTGTACCATCGAGGACTGGCAAGAGCTTTGCGGCGGGCCAATCGCGCAGCATGCGCAGCAACAGATCCGCCTGGCACATCATCATCATCATCAGCAGCAGCAGCAACAACAACATCAACAAGAACAGCCACAATATTGAGTAGAATCATGCAGAGGACAAGCACATTCCACCGCAAAACCAGACGATTTTCAGGTATTTCCACTGACACCGGCGCGCCATCCAGACACAGCCAACACAGGCAAGTAGTGTTCGCGACCTGCGGTTGGGGAAACAGGCCCGTGTGGAAGCGTTTCACGTCGCCGAGTGTGCCGATCAGCCCGTCCAGCGCCGCCAGCTCCGCTGCCGACAAGGCCATGCTGGCTTGTGGCACTGCGTCGTCCGAGCACGTGTCCATGGGCGCCGCGCCCGAGGAGGAAGACGACGCACATTCTTTGTGGAATTTCAACACAGACTTGCGAAAGGCCTGGGAAAAGAGAAAATCATGCGCTTTCTTCAAAACGCACGGCTAGACCGGCAAGTTGATGGTTAGATCGACTTGGAAAGGCTCATGCTTCCACGTGGGGGTGTGCTTCAGCTCCGATGTGTAATTTGCCTGAAAGCGTATGAGCTGATTGTGGTAGGGTGAGGCACAAGACGGTTTGGACCTGCTGCTGTTCGCGCTGTTTTCGCGCCGCAATCAGACTGGGGTTCACCTTGGGCTGTCGCAACAGCATCGCACAACATCAGCAACGAACGAACAGCAAGACGCTTTTCACAACATCGACGTACAAGATCATCAACGAACGAACAACAAGGCAAGAGCAGACAAGACACTGCAAACAAGACATGTGAGACAGTATATACCGCAACAAATGCCACGATTTGATCCTTATAGTCGTGCCCCATGCCATGCAGAGCACAGAAGCGAGCAGCCACTTCCTCCGGGTCCTCATCTTTATTGAAGGCCAAAGTCAACCTAGCCACACACACCTTGACCGTGAATCACGAGCTCTTGACCGCTGGTGCGTCTTTTGAAAGCTGGAGCGTACTTGATTTCCTCTGTAACTTCCACAGTAGTCACGAAATCCCATTCCTTGCCCTTGGGAAGCAAGACATTGAGACAAGACAAAAAATAGATGGGAGGAAAAGTCAAGCTTGCTAGTTGACTGTCTGAGAAGCTGGGCGGGGACCATGTAGCTCTGTTTCTTGGGCTTGTTGCCCTGTCCCATGGCTTCGCCCACCTACCATGGCATATGTGTGTGTGTTTGTATGTATATGCATTTGCTTATATTTTATGTAGGAAGGAGGATTTTGTAATGTTGAAGGGTGCCACAGGCACGGGTCTTTCTCTCTTTATATATACATGCTAATAATAATAATAATGAATAATAGTGCTCTCTGTCAATGGCGGATTCAAATCTGCACATGTGCCTCCATCGTCTCACCCGCGAGGAGAGTACGAAGATTTGATCGACAGCTGTACTGACACCCCCGCAGGGCAGCTCCAAGCCTTCCAGATATACCAATACATTCAAAGCAAACATACTTTGAAAATACTGGCACCGACGGGAATCGAACTGGCGACAGGTCCCAGATGGTATTGAACTTGACCACTGGGCTATTGCGGTGCCAATAATAATAATAATAATAATAATAATAATAATAATAATAATAGTGCTTCTCTGTCAATGGCTGATGCATTTCTGCACATGCGCCTCCATCGTCTCACCCGTGAGGGGAGTACGAAGAATTGACGATAAGCTCTAATGACACCCGCGCAAGGGCAGTTCCAACACTTCCAGACGGGCCGGTATGTTCAATGAAAATACTGGTCCAGAAATAGACCGGTATGTTCAATGAAAATACTGGTGGCACCGACGGGAATCGAACTGGCGACAGGGCCCAGATGGTAGAACTTGACCACTGGGCTATCACGGTGTCCAATAATAATAATAATAATGATAATAATAATAATAATAATAATAATAATAGTGCTTCTCTGTCAATGGCTGATGCATTTCTGCACATGCGCCTCCATCGTCTCACCCGTGAGGGGAGTACGAAGAATTGACGATAAGCTCTAATGACACCCCCGCAAGGGCAGCTCCAACACTTCCAGACGGGCCGGTATGTTCAATGAAAATACTGGTCCAGAAATAAACCGGTATGTTCAATGAAAATACTGGTGGCACCGACGGGAATCGAACTGGCGACAGGGCCCAGATGGTAGAACTTGACCACTGGGCTATCACGGTGTCCAAAATAATAATAATAATAATAATAATAGTGCTTCTCTGTCAATGGCTGATGCATTTCTGCACATGCGCCTCCATCGTCTCACCCGTGAGGGGAGTACGAAGAATTGACGATAAGCTCTAATGACACCCCCGCAAGGGCAGTTCCAACACTTCCAGACGGGCCGGTATGTTCAATGAAAATACTGGTCCAGACGGATCGGTATGTTCAATGAAAATACTGGTGGCACCGACGGGAATCGAACTGGCGACAGGGCCCAGATGGTAGAACTTGACCACTGGGCTATCACGGTGTCCATAATAATAATAATAATAATAATAATAATAATAATAATAATAATAATAATAATAATAATAATAATAATAATAATAATATACTTCCTCTAAGGCATACTGATGCAGCTGATGGCACGATCCGTTTCCGGACATGAGCCTCCATGCCCTTGTTCGAGGTGCTCCATCCCCACCTAGTCAGTCTCTCGACTGATTATAGGGGCCACCGATGGAGCTCCTGAGGGCAAGACTACACTAAGCCGAGGTTATTCCGCAGTCCCAACAACCTCTTGCAAAACGTTGCCGAATGTGCAAGTGCGTACACCAAGCATGGTTGCTAGAACTACCTCAAAACCCCACCCATAACAATTTGGTATCCGCTGGGTCCACGGGCTATCAACCGGCATAGCGGAGTTTAAGATCTTCGACAGGCGCCCAACGACCCTCCTCCCCAGCATCTTCCACCAAATGGTTTTGAGTTGGCATCACAGTTTAACGCCGTAAGGCCATTGGGCTGAATAACAATAATAATAATAATAATAATAATAATAATAGTGTATCTCCTGCCAATTGCTGAGCCAAAAGGCCATGTGCATCCAGTCCTCCATTCCATAAGGAAAGTCTCCACACCAATCGGTGGAATAAAGGAAGTGACGGCATAGAACATTACTCTAGGAGCTTTATACCAATCAGCCCATGAATAATAATAATAATAATAATAGTGCTTCTCTGTCAATGTCTGATGCATTTCTGCACATGCGCCTCCATCGTCTCACCCGTGAGGGGAGTACGAAGAATTGACGATAAGCTCTAATGACACCCCCGCAAGGGCAGTTCCAACACTTCCAGACGGACCGGTATGTTCAATGAAAATACTGGTCCAGACGGAGCGGTATGTTCAATGAAAATACTGGTGGCACCGACGGGAATCGAACTGGCGACAGGGCCCAGATGGTAGAACTTGACCACTGGGCTATCACGGTGTCCAATAATAATAATAATAATAATAATAATAATAATAATAGTGCTTCTGTCAATGGCGGATGCAAATCTGCACATGTGCCTCCATCGTGGCACCGACGGGAATCGAACTGGCAACAGGTCCCAGATGGTATTGAACTTGACCACAATAATAATAATAATAATAATAATAATAATAATAATAATAATAATAATAATAATAATAATAATAGTGCTTCTCTGTCAATGGCTGATGCATTTCTGCACATGCGCCTCCATCGTCTCACCCGTGAGGGGAGTACGAAGAATTGACGATAGGCTGTAATGACACCCCCGCAAGGGCAGTTCCAACACTTCCAGACGGACCGGTATGTTCAATGAAAATACTGGTCCAGACGGAACGGTATGTTCAATGAAAATACTGGTGGCACCGACGGGAATCGAACTGGCGACAGGGCCCAGATGGTAGAACTTGACCACTGGGCTATCACGTGTCAATAATAATAATAATAATAATAATAATAATAATAATAATAGTGCTTCTCTGTCAATGGCTGATGCATTTCTGCACATGCGCCTCCATCGTCTCACCCGTGAGGGGAGTACGAAGAATTGACGATAAGCTCTAATGACACCCCCGCAAGGGCAGTTCCAACACTTCCAGACGGGCCGGTATGTTCAATGAAAATACTGGTCCAGAAATAATAATAATAATAATAATAATAATAATAATAAGGGGCTGCGCAAACACCTGAAAGGATGGTTTGCGGTGCGCTTCGCGCATTCCACCCTCTTCGCTTCGCTCGGGAAAAAAAAAAAAAAAAAAAAAAAAAAAATCCGAAGCCATGGTCACCAAAGCCATGGCTTCGGTGACCATGGCTTAGGTAACCATTGCTTCGATGAGTACGTACAATTTGCTGGCTGGGTACGCACAATTGCTGGGCTGGGTACGAACGATTGCCGGGCTGTGTACGCACAATTGCCGAAAGCCATGGCTTCGGTGACCATGGCTTCGGTGAGTACGTACAATTGCCGGGCTGGGCATGGCTTCGATGACCATGGCTTCGGTGAGTACGTACAATCGCCGGGTGGTACCTACATTTGCCGAAATCCATGGCTTCGGTGACCATGACTTCGGTGAGTACGTACAAGTGCCGAACCCCCCTTTCCACAGTCGACAGGGTAAGTTCAATTGCAGGAGGCACCATGGCTTCGGTGACCATGGATTCGGTTATTGCCGGGCTGGTTCCCAGGGGGGAGGGCCCCCTGGACCCCCCCTCCCAATCGACAGGGTACTTTCACTTGCCGGAGGTCGACAAGTACTGCGAAAAAACAAGGAATCTCTGCATTCAGGACACTCCCTTAACGCAAACATTTGCGTGAATTCCAAAAAAAATCATGTCAGTATCAACATCGAGTCTGGAGCTAGCCACCTTGCAAATACGAGCTTCCAACGCCTCCTGGTTCCCACACACCATGATTTATGGGGACAGGGGGTGCAGAAAATATGCTAAAAAAACAAGGAATTTTGGAATTCAGGACACTCCAACGCAAATATTTGCTTAATTCAAAAAAAAAATGAGAGTGAGAGGAAATGCGACCTTGGGAAGAGGGGGGGGGGGGGGGGGGGCTGCGCGAAGCGCACGCGCAAACCATCCTTTCACTTGTTGGCGCAGCCCTAGTTATTATTATTATTATTATTATTATTATTATTATTATTATTATTATTATTATTATTATTATTATTATTATTATTATTATGGATGGAGGCGCATGTGCAGATTTGCATCAGCCATTGACAGAGAAGCACTATTATGATTATTATTATTATTATTATTATTATTATTATTACTATTATTGTTATTATTATTGTTATTATTATGGACACCGTGATAGCCCAGTGGTCAAGTTCTACCATCTGGGCCCTGTCGCCAGTTCGATTCCCGTCGGTGCCACCAGTATTTTCATTGAACATACCGGCCCGTCTGGAAGTGTTGGAACTGCCCGTGCGGGGGTGTCATTAGAGCCTATCGTCAATTCTTCGTACTCCCCTCACGGGTGAGACGATGGAAGCGCATGTGCAGATTTGCATCAGCCATTGACAGAGAAGCACTATTATTATTATTATTATTATTATTATTATTATTATGGAGGGGTGCACAGAATGGCACCCCACGGGAAGAGGAGGTGGTTGGGCCTCTTCCCACTGGTTCGGAGGCTATGTTGTTGTGTTGTTTTTATAAGACATACACCACGTGGGGTCAAAGGGGTATGTACATTCCGAGATCTTGGGGTGGTGACGGGTTTCAAGGCGTCCCAGACACTTACCGCAAAACGTCCTCATGCGCTGGCAGACCGCATGAAATGTCTGCTACCCCCCTTGAGTACCTCCATTTGACTCATACCCAGTCTTGTGGAACTCTCTCATAGGGAACATCAATCATTTGCAGTTGATTCCCTGCAAGGTATCCGACACGCCGGGCGGGTAGCTATTCAGGGATGGTTAGAGTCACTCTTCCCTCCCCAACATTCACTGTGTGACTGTTGGGTCGAGGGATGGAGGCGCATGGTCCTTGGACTCAGCCATGACAGATCAATACACTATTATTATTATTATTATTATTATTATTTTGGACACCGTGATAGCCCAGTGGTCAAGTTCTACCATCTGGGCCCTGTCGCCAGTTCGATTCCCGTCGGTGCCACCAGTATTTTCATTGAACATACCGATCCGTCTGGACCAGTATTTTCATTGAACATACCGGCCCGTCTGGAAGTGTTGGAACTGCCCTTGCGGGGGTGTCATTAGAGCTTATCGTCAATTCTTCGTACTCCCCTCACGGGTGAGACGATGGAGGCGCATGTGCAGAAATGCATCAGCCATTGACAGAGAAGCACTATTATTATTATTATTATTATTATTAAATGGAGGCACATGTCCAGGATCTGGATCTGATGCTATAGTCTGAGGAAGCCTATTATTATTATTATTATTATTATTATTAGTGGCACCGCGATAGCCCAGTGGTTAAGGTCTACCATCTGGGACCTGTCGCCAGTTCGATTCCCGTCGGTGCCAGTATTTTCAAAGGATATTTTCTTTGAAAGTATTGGTCTGTCTGGAAGGCTTGGAGCTGCCTTGCGGGGGTGTCAGTAGAGCCTATCGTCAAATCTTCGTACTCCCCTCACGGGTGAGACGATGGAGGCACATGTGCAGAAATGCATTCGCCATTGACTGAGAAGCACTATTATTATTATTATTATTATTATTATTATTATTATTATTATTATTATTATTGCATCAGTATGCCTTAGAGGAAGTA
Source organism: Paulinella micropora (assembly GCA_019918135.1). Classification (NCBI taxonomy): domain Eukaryota; phylum Cercozoa; class Imbricatea; order Euglyphida; family Paulinellidae; genus Paulinella; species Paulinella micropora. Next base: position 7,150 of record WBZZ01006552.1, on the reverse strand, counting down.
TATCTTTCTTCTCGGAGTGTTGACTGTGATGTATTTGAGGGTAACACCTGATGATAAAAACTTAGTCACGCTTGTTTATCAGAGCTCCAGCCCAATGGCCTTACGGCGTTAAACTGTGATGCCACTCAAAACCATTTGGTGGATGATGCTGGGGAGGAGGGTCGTTGGGCGCCTGTCGAAGATCTTAAACTCCGCTATGCCGGTTGATAGCCCGTGGACCCAGCGGACGCCAAATTGTTATGGGTGGGGTTTTGAGGTAGTTCTTGCAACCATGCTTGGTGTACGCACTTGCACATGCGGCAACGTTTTGCAAGAGGTTTGTTGGGACTGCGGAATAACCTCGGCTTAGTGTAGTCTTGCCCTCAGGAGCTCCATCGGTGGCCCCTATAATCAGTCGAGAGACTGACTAGGTGGGGATGGAGCACCTCGAACAAGGGCATGGAGGCTCATGTCCGGAAACGGATCGTGCCATCAGCTGCATCAGTATGCCTTAGAGGAAGTATATTATTATTATTATTATTATTATTATTATTATTATTATTATTATTATTATTATTATTATTATTACTACTACTACTACTAATAATAATAATAATATTATTATTATTATTATTATTATTATTATTATCCCTGAAGGGTGTTGGGAGTAGGAGGTGGGGGGCTTGGGGGGAGCGGAATGGGAAATTGTGTACCCCCAACTAACCAATCCACACACCCCCCCCCCAGCATTTCCGCACCCCTGTCCCTATAAATCATGGTTTGTGTGAACCAGGAGGAGTTGGAAGCTCATATTCGCAGGGTGGCTAGCCCCAGACTCGATCTTGATGCTGATATAGTTCGTTTGGAATTTGCGCAATTATTTGTGTTAGGGGAGTGCCCTGAATGCCAAAATTCCTTTTTTTTTTAGCCTATTTTTGCACCCCCTGTCCCGATAAATCATGGTTTGTGGGAACCAGGAGGAGTTGGGAGCTCATATTTGCAGGGTGGGTAGCCCCAGACTCGATGTTGATGCTGATATAACTTTTTTGGAATTCACGCAAATATTTGCGTTAGGGGAGTGTCCTGAATGCCAAAATTCCTTGTTTTTTGGGAGTACTTGCCGGTACCTCCGGCAAGTGAACGTACCCTGTCGACGGAGATGGGGGGGTCCGAAGGCCCTCCCCCCGGGAACCCAAGCCCTGCAATTGTGTGTACCCATGTGGTCGCAGGTGGCACACAAACCAGAAAATTGAGGTCTTTGTGCCACCAGGCGCCGTTTGCATACACCAGAGGGATTTAGCTGCTATATTTGGTGTGTATGAGACTTCTTGATGAGCTCTCTTCGAAAATATAAAAACTGTGGTGCCGGGTGGCGTACAAACCAGAAAATTCATGTTTTTGCGCCACCAGGCGCCGTTTGCGCACACCAGAGGGAGTATGAGGCTGATGTTTGATGTACCCGACACCTCTCGGTGCGCTCTCTTCGGAGATCAAAAAAATTTGGTGCCGGGTGGCACAAAAACCAGAGATTTTAGGATTTTCTGCCACCAGAGCTTACACTTGCGTTCTGCTGATACCTCCGGCAATTGAACGTACTCTGCCGACGGGGAAGGGGGGGTCCGGGGGGCCCTCCCCCGGGAACCCCAGCCCTGTAATTGTACGTACCCGAAGCGAATTCGCCGGCACTAAAATGAACGGCTGAGATTGCTCCAAGGCTGTCAAAGTTGTGCATGAGAATGAGAGGAAAAGCGACCTTGGGAAGAGGAGGGAGGGGGGGGGGGGGGCGCGAAGCGCACCGCAAACCATCCTTTCAGGTGTTGGCGCAGTCCTTTATTATTATTATTATTATTATTATTATTATTATTATTATTATTATTATTATTATTATTATTATTATTATTATTATTATTATTCAGTTCGATTCCCGTCGGTGCCACCAGTATTTTCATTGAACATACCGGTCCGTCTGGAAGTGTTGGAACTGCCCTTGCGGGGGTGTCATTAGAGCCTATCGTCAATTCTTCGTACTCCCCTCACGGGTGAGACGATGGAGGCGCATGTGCAGAAATGCATCAGCCATTGACAGAGAAGCACTATTATTATTATTATTATTATTATTATTATTATTATTATTATTATTATTATTATTATTATTATTATTATTATTATTATGGACACCGTGATAGCCCAGTGGTCAAGTTCTACCATCTGGGCCCTGTCGCCAGTTCGATTCCCGTCGGTGCCACCAGTATTTTCATTGATCATACCGATCCGTCTGGACCAGTATTTTCATTGAACATACCGGCCCGTCTGGAAGTGTTGGAACTGCCCTTGCGGGGGTGTCATTAGAGCTTATCGTCAATTCTTCGTACTCCCCTCACGGGTGAGACGATGGAGGCGCATGTGCAGAAATGCATCAGCCATTGACAGAGAGGCACTATTATTATTATTATTATTATTATTATTATTATTATTATTATTATTATTATTATTATTATTATTGACACTGTGATAGCCCAGTGGTCAAGTTCTACCATCTGGGCCCTGTCGCCAGTTCGATTCCCGTCGGTGCCACCAGTATTTTCATTGAACATACCGGTCCGTCTGGACCAGTATTTTCATTGAACATACCGGTCTGTCTGGAAGTGTTGGAACTGCCCTTGCGGGGGTGTCATTACAGCCTATCGTCAATTCTTCGTACTCCCCTCACGGGTGAGACGATGGAGGCGCATGTGCAGAAATGCATCAGCCATTGACAGAGAAGCACTATTATTATTATTATTATTATTATTATTATTATTATTATTATTATTATTATTATTATTATTATTATTATTATTATTATTATTATTATGATGGAGGCACATGTCCAGGATCTGGATCTGATGCTATAGTCTGAGGAAGCCTATTATTATTATTATTATTATTATTATTATTATTGGACACCGTGATAGCCCAGTGGTCAAGTTCTACCATCTGGGCCCTGTCGCCAGTTCGATTCCCGTCGGTGCCACCAGTATTTTCATTGAACATACCGGTCTATTTCTGGACCAGTATTTTCATTGAACATACCGGCCCGTCTGGAAGTGTTGGAACTGCCCTTGCGGGGGTGTCATTAGAGCTTATCGTCAATTCTTCGTACTCCCCTCACGGGTGAGACGATGGAGGCGCATGTGCAGAAATGCATCAGCCATTGACAGAGAAGCACTATTATTATTATTATTATTATTATTATTATTATTATTATGGACACCGTGATAGCCCAGTGGTCAAGTTCTACCATCTGGGCCCTGTCGCCAGTTCGATTCCCGTCGGTGCCACCAGTATTTTCATTGAACATACCGGCCCGTCTGGAAGTGTTGGAACTGCCCGTGCGGGGGTGTCATTAGAGCCTATCGTCAATTCTTCGTACTCCCCTCACGGGTGAGACGATGGAGGCGCATGTGCAGATTTGCATCAGCCATTGACAGAGAAGCACTATTATCATTATTATTATTATTATTATCCCTGAAAGGTGTTGGGAGTAGGGGCTGGGGAGTGTGGGGGGAGGGGGAAAATGGAAATTGTGTACCCCACCCGTCCACCCCCCTTTTTCGCACACCTGTCCCTATAAATCATGGTTTGTGGGAACGAGAAGGAGTTGGGAGCTCAAATTTGCAGGGTGGCTAGCCCCAGACTGATGTTGATGCTGATATAGTTTTTTTGGAATTCACGCAAAAATTTGCGTTAGGGAGTGTCCTGAATGCTAAAATTCCCTTTTTTGGCCCTTTTCTTTTGCATTCCCTGTCCCTATAAGTCATGGTTTGTGGGAACCAGGAGTTGGGAGCTCATATTGACAGGGTGGCTAGCTCCGGACTCGACCTTGATGCTGATATAATTTTTTTTGGAATTCACGCAAATCTTTGCGTTAGGGGAGTGTGCTGAATGCTAAAATTCCTTGTTTTTGTGGGAGTACTTGCAGTACCTCCGGCATTGAACGTACCCTGTCGACGGGGAAGGGGGGGTCCGGGGGCCCTCCCCCCGGGAACCCCAGCACTGCAATCGTACGTACCCGTTCTGGTCGCGGGTGGCACACACCAGAAAATTGAGGTCTTTGTGCCACCAGGCTCCGTTTGCGTACACCAGAGGGATTTACCGGCTGATATTTGGTATATCTAACACTTCTTGACGAGCTCTCTTCAAAAATATAAAAACTGTGGTGCCGGGTGGCGTACAAACAAGAAAATTCAGGTTTTACGCAACCAGGCGCCGTTCTCGCACACCAGAGGGAGTTTGAGGCTGACATTTGGTGTACCCCCCCCCCCCCCACCCCACCCAGCAAAGCGGCACAGATGTCCCTATTAAATCATGGTTTGTGTGAAAGAGGAGTTGGGAGCTCATATTTGCAGGGTGGCTAGCCCCAGACTCGATGTTGATGCTGATATTCAAGCACAACTTTTACAACCTTGGAGCAATCTCAGCCATTCATTTTGGCATTACGTTGTCATTACATTCGAATTTCGTAATTTCAACTATATCCCTAAAAAAGAGCTCGTGACAAGCTTGCGAAAACACAAACAATCAGCCTCTAAGCTCCTCTGCATAACTCTTAGAGCCTTGGAACATCCTCAGCCATTCCTTTTGGCACTACTTTGACAAAATCTTCGAAAATCTCTTTTCAACTGGTTCACTACCTAGAGCGCGTCCCGAGGTTGTGAAAACCAAAAAATCAGCCTCTCAACTCTTCTGGCACAACTTTGGGAGCCTTGGAGCATTCTCAGCCATTCATTTTGGCGCCGGCAAATTTGCTTCGGGTATGTACAATTCGCGGGGCTGGGTTCCCGGTGGGGAGGACCCCCCGGACCCCCCCTTTTCACAGTCGACAGGGTACGTTCAAGTGCCGGAGTTAACCGGCATAGCCTTGGAGCATTCTCAGCCATTCATTTTGGTGCCGGCTAATTCGCGTGGGATACGTGCAATTGCAGGGCTGGGGTTCCCAGGGGGAGGGCCCTCGGACCCCCCTTCCCCGCCGACAGGGTACGTTCAATTGCCGGAGGTACCTGCAAGTACTCCCAAAAAAACAAGGAATTTTGGCATTCAGGACACTCCCCTAACGCAAATATTTGCGTGAATTCCAAAAAAATTATATCAGCATCAACATCGAGTCTGGGGCTAGCCACCCTGCAAATATAAGCTCCCAACTCCTCCTGGTTCCCACAAACCATGGCTTATAGGGACAGGGGGGTGCAGAAAATAGGCCAAAAAAACGAGGAATTTTGGCATTCAGGACACTCCCCTAACGCAATATTTGCGTGAATTCCAAAAAAAATTATATCAGCATCAACATCGAGTCTGGGGCTAGCCAGCCTGCAAATATGAGCTCCCAACTCCTCCTGGCTCCCACAAACCTTGATTTATAGGGACAGGGGGTGCAAAGAAAGGCAAAAAAAAAAAAAAAGGAATTTGGCATTCAGGACACTCCCCTAACGCAAATATTTGCGTGAATAAAAAAAAAAAAAAAAAAATACCAGCATCAAGATCGAGTCCGGGCTAGCCATACAGCAAATATGAGCTTCCAACTCCTCTTCGTTCCCACAAACTATGATTTATAGGGACAGAGGTGCGGAAATGGTGAGGGGGGGGGGGGCTACACAATTTCCATTTTCCCCCTCCCCCCAAACCCCCCACCCCCTACTCCCAACAACTTTCAGGGATAATAATAACAACAAGCCCTGCCTGGCGGCCAGCGACCTCGGTCCAGGTGGTGTCGGCGGAAGTCCACCGGTAGACCTACACGCAGTGCGCTGTGAGCCGCAAGCAACAAGCAAACAGCCTCTGCTGAACCATAGCTTTCCCCCCAACGTTGCACACCACGATGGCGCCATCTTTTTCTCCTATGGGTGTTGATAGATAGGTAGGTAGGTAGGTAGGTAGGTGGGTTAGAGGGGGGGGGGGGGTCGAGTCTGGCAGGTGGAGCAGAGTGAATGAATAGATAGATAGAAAGATAGATAGATGGATAGATATAGATGGATGGATGGATGGATGGATGAATGGATGGATAGATGGATAGATAGATAGATAGATAGATGGATAGATAGATAGATAGATAGATAGATAGATAGATAGATAGATAGATAGATGTATATTTGTCTATCTATCTATCTATCTATCTATCTATCTATATACCTGTCTATCTATCCCACTGCCCAGTTCGGAGGTAACGGGGTGGAATGGATGCATATGTCCTCGGATATGCAGCGCTGATAGATCAAACATATCTATATCTATCCATCTATCCATCTATCCATTTATCTATCTATCTATCTATCTATCTATCTATCTATCTATCTTTCATTCATCTTTCTATCTATCTATCTATCTATCTATCTATCTATCTGTCTGTCTGTCTGTCTGTCTGTCTATCTATCTATCTATCTATCTATCTATCTATCTATCATGGATGCCTATGTCCTCGGATATGCAGAGCTGATAGACCAACATATCTATCTATCTATTTATCTATCTATTTATCTATCTATCTATCTATCTATCTATCTATCTATCTTATACACATACATACCTACATAGACACCCACATAGATAAATACATAGCTGCATACCGGGCCTGGTCAGCGCGGACTGGTCGGGCAGCGAGGACAAGTCGATCTCTTTCATGCCGCCTGCACAACGCACGTGTGCCACCGCAGCCAGCCGCAACCACGCGACCAGATGTCTTGATCATTTGCATCAGATCATCGTACTCTTTGCGCTCAGCTTGCGGAGCCTGCCTGCCCTGCGCAATCAGGGGTGACAAACAGTGCATGAAGAGGATGTGTGTGCAGGCTAGCGTACCGGGTCTTGTGTCCAGATGCGGATCGCCTCGTCCCCACAGGCCGTCACGAAGTCGCCTGCAACAAGCAACAGCAGCAAGGTTGGACAGCAGAAAGGACAGCAAGGAGCAATCAGTAAATAAACAATCAGTTAATGAATTACACTACAAACACAAGCAGCAGGGAGAAAATCGGATAGGGTAGAGCGGGAAGCTGCGAGAAGGCAAGGAAGGAGAGATGAGGAAGAAAGGAGATAAAGGGGTGCACGAACCATTCGGCAGAGCTTTCACGGCCCGCACGCCGCGCGGGTGAGGAATCGTCTGCAGCAGCCGCCCTAGCGCGCACACACAGCAACACTTGCA
>WBZZ01006551.1:580000-625757 GCA_019918135.1 Paulinella micropora | reverse complement strand
AGGAGGCACCCCCCCCTCTCAGGGAGGAGGAGGCCCCCTTGGGAGGAGGCCCCCCCCTCTCAGGGAGGAGGCACCCCCCCCTCTCAGGGAGGAGGCACCCCCTCTCAGGGAGGACGCACCCCCCCCCTTGGAAGAGGCACCCCCCCCTTGGGAGGAGGCATCCCCCCTCAAGGAGGCGCAGGAGCAAGCAACCTCCCCGGGGGGGCCACTCTAGATCCCGGTTGCAGAGGAATGGGGGGGGTGGCGCCAGAGAAGAAGCGGGACGACGAGGGCCCCCTCTCCCTCTCTTGAGACTCATGAGACAAGACTCGAGGGACAGCCCCCCCCCTCTCTTGAGACACTTGAGACAAGCTCTAGTGACACACCCATCTCGAGCTCATGCCTCGGGACCCTCTCTTGAGACACTTGAGACAGCTCTAGTGACACTTCTTGAGACACTTTTGAGACAAGCCGAGAACACCCCCCCCCAAGAGAAAAGAATCAAGGCACGGGGATGCCAGGGTCCCCTCCAACTTAGGGAAAGAAAGGAAGGCACGGGATGCCAGGCGGTCCCCCCCCCCCAGGAGGAAAAAAAGGAAGGCACGGGATGCCGGGGGTCCCCCCCTGCCAAACTCAGGGGTCGGGGCTCCCCCCCCTTCCAACTCAGGGAGCCACAGGGAGAGGAGGGGTGTGGCCTGCGCCCGAGCCACCCCCCCCCCTCCTACGCCGACGGACTCCGGGCGACCGGGAGCGGGGGGGGGATGAGGTTGGAATAATTCCCCAGGTCGGGCAGGGGAGGGGGGGGGTGGGGGGAGGCAGAGAGAACGCGGCCCCCCCCCCCTTCCCCTCCCCGGGGGAGGAAAAGACCCCCCCCCCCCCCTTCCTCTCCCACCCGAGCACCCTGCCCTGACCCCGTCACCACATTCCGCCCCGTCCGTGGTGGAACCGTGGGCTGTGCACATGCGTTGGTGGCCATCGGCGCACTGCTGTTGGGCGCTGGGCCTGGCCTGGGGCGTCGCCGGGCTGTTGTCGCGGCAGGCACAGTGTGTCGAGGCCGTGCGGGCCAAGGAGCGTGAACTGGCGAGCGTCGCCGGGCCGTTGCTGCACCAGATTGTGGAGACAGGCCAATGTGCCGACCGAGCACGCGGAAGGCTGTCCAGCCAGTGGCAATGGAGCCTGTCGTGGTCCAGGCTGCTGCCCAATGCTACGCACGCCATGTGGTCGGAGAGCGAAGTCAGCTGCCTCGTGTTCTTGTACTACCCGGACGTGTGGAACGCCTACCAGCACCTAGCCCGGGCGCCCGAACGGAGTGCCCTGGGCGGGCTCGCCCTCGTGCACCGGCTGGGGGGTGCTTACGCGGCCAGGGAACTAGAGCTGCTGTCCCCCTGGACCACGTGGCCCGGCCCCGGCGTAGCCGACAGCCTGCTGCTGCCGGGGCCCGCCATCTTCTGGGCCGCTCTGCCCGGCGCCCGGACGCCGTACTACGTGCTGCAGTTCCTGCACTCACGCCTGCAGGACCGGGGCTGGGGGCGGTCGCTCTGGGGTGAGCCCGCCGACCTGCCGGGCGCCGCGCTGGCCGACGCGCTGGCGCAGCTCGCCGGCGTCCAGGACCCCGCCCCGCTCGCGAACGAGACCCATACTTGGCAGGTCATGGGCCTGCCCGAGGCCGTGCTGGTGCTGGACCCCGCGGCCTGGACGCAGGGCCCCGTCGCGCGCCTCCACTCGGACCAGTGGCGGTCGGCCTGGGGGGTCCTGTGCTGGTGGCCCGCGCCGCCCGCGTGGCTGTGGGCGGCGTGGCGCTCGCGCTAGCCTCGGCGTGCTGCTACTGCGGCGCCGCGTGGCGGCGCTGGCCGGGGGGGCGGCGCGGCTACCAGCCCGTGCGCCAGGGCCCGGAACGGGGTCCGGCCGCCTGGCCCCTGGCACGCCGCCGGCCGGCGCCGCGCACGTCGTCGCAGCGCGGCCAGGCACGGGCGCCCCCGCCCCGCTCCTCCGCGGACTCCCCCCCGGGGCTGGCGGAGTGGCCGGCGGACTACCAGCCGGGGCCGGCGGGGTGGCAGGCCGAGGCCGGGCCGCCGGGCGAGGACGACGAGCAGGCGGCCGAGGACGGTTACTTTTAATGACTCACGTAGGGTTGGCCGCTCGGCGTTTGCCCCCCGCCACCCACTGCCCCCCCCCCCCCCGCTTTTTCTTCTCTCCCTCACTCACGACGGTGCCCCTTGCCGGTGTGGGTGTCGACCTGGCGCCCGCAGTGGGTGCACTTGGCCACTGCGTGGCACAGGCTGAGGGCGGCCTGCACGCGCTCAAGACCCTGGTGCGCGGGGCTCGCGCTGCCTTCCCCCCAGGAGGGCAACGAGATTGTAGCGCCCGCCGGCCCGCCGGGCAGGCTTTCGACGACGTGATTGGCCCCCCGCAGGAAGTTCTCGGCCGCCACGAGCGCTGTCGCTTGGCCGCCAGACGGCCGGCTGGGTTCGTGGCCTGTTTCCTGTTCTCCTCCTTCAGACTGAATACTACGGCTCGGACCTTCCGTCTCGTCGTTTACCGCGACCTGGCTGCGGCTGAGGAGGCCTGACTCCTCTTGGTCAGCCGCCGCCCCCTCCTCTGCTGCGGCTGTCCCCAGCACGATTTCCAAAGCAGACAGCCTGTTACGGACGCGGCTGAGCAGCGCCCACTGCCTCTCGCTAGCCCCGTGGCCCTCTGGCGTGACCCGTGCCACTGCCTGGCGCAATTGCCGTTCCATCCGCTGCCTCTTAGCGGGCTCGGTTTGCCGCGCCCAAAAGGCCCCGCAGAGGTAAAAAAGGACAGCCCAGGCCTGCACAGCAGACAGAGATTGCGCGCCCCGAGTCCGGCGGCCGTCCTCAAATTGCATAATCTGGCGGACCAGGCTGTTCAGCTGCCGCGAGGACTGTGTGGGACTTGGTCCTGCACCGGTAGTGACCCTAGGCTCGGCTTCGCCTGGCGCGCCGAAGTACACGTCCTCGGGATTCAGCTCCAGTAAAGGAAATACATTCTTCTGGAGCAGCCCGGCTATCTTCCTCTGAATCGCAGATTGTAGCTGGACTAGCAGCTCCGAGGGAGCCTCGTTGATTTGCCCGGCCAGCAGGTCGTGGACAGACAGGCGGGGGGCTTCGGGCCCCGGGCCCGTTGCCTGATCACCCGACTCCTCCTCTTCGTGCCTGGAACCGGCGGCTCCCATAGTCAGCGCAGGTTGGCTCGTACCCTTGTCACGGAACGATCCGCCTTTGGCACAGTAGGCCGGTGGTGCCGGGTCCCCGGCTGGCGGGCCGGGCGGCGGACGGAGAGAGAGAGTAAGGGGGAGGCTAGCGGGGAGGGAAGAAAACGAGGTGGACGCGGGGCTGGCGCCGGCCGGGAGAAGCGTCGGGGGCCAAGGGGGGGGAAGAGAGGGGGGGGGCGGTTGCCGGAGCGCGCCACGGTGGTTTTAGGACCGGGCTAGCCAGGCTGGCACGACTTAGGCCCGGGGGGCTGGTTCCTCCCGGAACCGGGACGGCCGCCTGCCCAGGCCAGAACCAGGCCACGCGTAACCCCGGAAGACCACGTCCGTGTCGGCCCACACTTGGCCGGTGAGGGCCGCCGGCAGCGGGCCCAGCACCAGGACGCGCAGGCGGGGGAAGCGCCGGCACTGGAAGCCAAGGGTGAGCTCCGACAGGCCGGCGGGGCGGTCCCGGCCGCCGTACGCTAGCCACAGCGTTTCCAAGCGGGGGAACGTGGTCTGGCTGAGGAAGCTGCACGCGGCGGCAAACCGCCGCGGGCAGTCCGCCTCGACGCGCAGCTCGACTAGTTGGCAGGTAGGCGCGGTCACCGCGTCCGGGCGGGGCTCGCGGAGGTTCCGGCCCAGGTCGAAGCCCCGCGCGCCGCTCACCACGTGCAGCGCCAGCACGTCCAGGCCCAGGCCGGCCCCTAGCACGGAGAGCGGAGCCACGAAGGCGATCTGGGCCAGCCGCAGTCCCTCGTCCACGTCGACCACCACCTCGACCGGGCCCCGCGGCGGCCGGCCGGCCGCCGGCTGCTCCCAGGCAGCCAGCAGGTGGGACAGCCTCCAGGAGTGGCGGGGCTGTGCCCTGCCCTGGTGGGGGCCAAGTTCCAGACCAAGGCCAGCGCGGCCAGGTCCACGGCACACAGGAGGTAGCTGGCGACGAGCCGGCGGCACACCACCGGGAGCGGCTGGTACCCGCCGGCGTGACGGGTGGCAGTAGGCTCTCCGCCCCCTGGCGCCCCGCGGCCGGCCCTCTGGTTCACAGCCATTCGCTGGCGGTGGCCGGCCCCCTGCGCCAGCGAACCCAAACTGGGCCGAGTAGGCGCCGCACACACGCCAACGCCGGGGAGCTGGCGCCGGAGCGGGGGGGGGCGTGGGGGGGGGCGGGACGCGCGTGTACGTCCCGCGGGCCGTGGGGGGAGGGGGCGGCACGCGCGGGCCGCACCGGCGGGAGAGGAGGGGAGAGACGGGGAGCGCCTTCCTTCTCCCCGCCGCGCTGCGGGCAGGGCGCGGCGGGTGGGGGGGGGGGGGGCGGGTGGGGGGGCATGGCAGCTCGGGTACTTGGCTGCAAACCTCCCGGGCGGGACAGGCTCCCCCCCCCCGTTACCAGGTCCTGGACGGAACAAGCAGCGAGGCCTTGCTCTCTCCCCGTCGTCCGGTCCCGTATGCCTTCCTCATCACCACCTGCCGGTAGCCAGGGCGAGGCAGCTCCGCTCGACCCGCCGCACCAGCTACTGCCGGGCAAGGCGGCCTGGCTCCAGGGGGCGAGGCCAGGCCAGCCCCCAGGCAAATTAGCCTGGCTGTGGCAGCAGGTGTCGTCCGCCGCCCAGGAGCCGCCCGACTCCCAGGGGCTGGCCGGTCCGCCGGGGCCGCTGGCCGCCCTGCACGCTATGCTCCGAGCACGGATACTGCAGCACCAGGCCTGCCCGGGACCTACTGACGAGTGCAAACTCTCCGGGGACCAAGACTGGGTGTGCGCGGGGTCCGTCAACGTAGTCACTCCCCTGACGGCGGCCTATGTCGTGCGTGCAGGCTACGAATACCTCAGCGAGGCCGAGCTAGCGGCCCGCCGTGACTGGGCCAACGCGCTGGCCACGGAAGAGGTCGGCGTCAGCCATTTGCTGTACGGCTGGGCCGTGCCGTACAACGTGGCCACGTTTATGAAACAGCTGCGGGCGTTTAATGACGAACAACGTCAGTACAAGGATACGTGCCGCGAGATCCCCCAGCTGGGGGGCTTCCTGTTCGAGCCCGGACCGTCGCCGCGGCGTCAGTGTCCGTATCCCTACTGGTTGCAACATGCTGGAAATCCCGCCGGTCGCGAGTTCTATCTTATCCGGCATATCCTCCCCTTGGGCCAGATGGTGAGCACCCTGCTGGCCTCCCAGAGTACACAGCAAGAGCACCACAGGGTCTTGCAGTCGGTGCACGGCACTCTGCTTCGGTACGTGCAGGTGCTACAGGAGAAGGCAAGGGCAGAGCCGGACAGAGCCTACGGTTGCCTGGACCTGAGGTTCGATAATATGTTGCAGATCCAAGAGAGAGGGGGCCCTGTCGTGAGGCTGATCGACGTAGAGCCCTACGACAGGTGGACCCTCCCTTTAGCCGAAGCCATTGCGTGGGGAGAATCGCTCCGCCTGCACAGTGATGCCGCCTGGGCGCTGGCCCTGTACTTATTTACGGTGGCTAACTCGGTGGCTAACCTGCTCATTGATATGGAGCACGCAGAAGTCGCTTGCATGCAGGAGGGCTCGGCGCAGAGTCCGTTGCAGGACCCTGACTTTTCCTGTCCTTTCGGGGAAGCGGTGAAGGTGCTGAGGGCACAGGCGAAGAAGGTCGGGGGAGGCGACCCAGCGACAGGCCTGGCCGAGGCCTTGCACCTGTTGGCTGACGTGCAGTGGACAGACACACCTACCCCCAAGGGCTTCTTGGAGCGGATGGAGCGCTACGTACACCGAACGCTAAAGCCCAAAAAAGGGGAGGAAGAAGAGGAAAAAAGAAGGAACCCCATCGCGTATGCGTTCCGCGTGCAGTACGAAGAAGGCAAGCGGGACGCCCCGGGCGACTTGAGCCATCTCATCAGCAGCCTGGCTTTCTACGCGCTGGCCTGCCACTGCTGCTGGCGCCTGAAGCCGGCATCCATCGAGAAGCTCAAAGCCAAGCTTGACCACCTGCAGCAGAAGAAGAGCTCCCGGGGGGCCGGCACACAGGGCCAGGACAAGCCGCGCCCCTCCAAGAAGGTCAGGACCAGAACCTGAGGCACGCGAAGGGGTGGCCCCCCTCCGGGAGAGGGAAGGGAGCGGAGGGGGGCAGTGCCCCCGCGCCCCGCTCCACCCCCCCGGCCTCGCGGCGGCGCCGCCTACGCAGTGGCCGCCGGCCCGGGCGGTTCGGGCGCCGCGGCTGGCTCGGGCGCCGCGGCCGCTGGCTCGGCAGCCCCGCGCCGGCGCCGCCGCGAGGCGCGGAACGTTTCCGTCTCGCACGCCAGCCCGTGCGCGGCCAGTTCCTGTTGGTTGAGGACGGAGGCCTGGTTGCGGATCTTGCTCAGGTTCAGTTCCAGCTGCCGGCGCTCAATAAAACAGTCCAGCACTAGCAACTTGATATCGACGTGCCGGCGCTGGCCATGCGGCACGCGCGCTTCTCGGCCTGCAGCAAGTCCCCTCCGTTCCAGGTCAACTGGAAGAAAAAGACGTGGTTGGCGGCCGTCAGGTGCACGCCCTGCCCCGCCGCCAGAATGCTCAGGACCGCGGCCTGGCAGCGCGGGTCGTGCTGGAAACGCCGGATGAGTTCCGGCCGCTTGGGCTGCGGCGTCGTGCCCGTGAGGGTGATGAAGCGGTCGGCCGCCGCGCCGTCCTCGCCGTCCCACGTGTGCTGGAGCAGCAGCCCCTGCAGCAGCTCCACGAAGCTGTGGTTGTGGCAGAACAGCAGGCACTTGTGGGGGGGTTGGGCCCGCTCGCGCAGCAGGGGGCGCACGTGCCGCTTGAAGAAGCGCGCCGCGACCCGGGCCTTGATCCGCATGGCGGCCTGGTAGTACAGGCTAAAGGACAGGATCTTGCACAGGCGGCGGAAGGGGGGTTGTGCGCTCCCGGCCGCCGGCGCGGCCCCCCCGCTCTTTTCCTCCTCCTCCTCCTGGGCGCCCGGGCGGCGCCGCCAGCGCGGCGCTCTCGTCCTCCAAGCGCCGCCGCTTGCGCGCCGGCACCAGCGCCGACGCGGCGGGGGGCGCCACCCCCGGGGGCGCCCGGGCCGGCAGCCCCCCGAACTCCAGCAGGCACGCCTGCCAGCCCGCGCCAGCGGCCGGCGCGGCCGCCGGCACGGCGGCGCCCGGGGGCTCGGATTCCCCGCCGTCGCCCAGCAGCTCGGTGACCTGGGCCGCCGCCTCGGCTTCCTGCTGCCACAGCCGGGCCAGGCGGGCCTGGTGGGCGGGCCGGAGCTCGCACACCACGACCGTGCGCCTGAACGTGAACTCGCCTCCTCCCGCGCGAGCGTCGTCGGCGCCGGCGAACACCTGCACCCCGCACTCGCGGGCCAGCCCGTCCCCCGTGAACAGGCACAGCTTGGACAGCCGCTGGTACAGCTCGCCCAGGTTCGTGGAGCCCCCCGCGTCCAGCACCCGGATCGGCCGGCCCGTGGCGCGGTCGAAGCCCCGGCGCACGTACTGCCCCCCGCAGTAGCGCAACACGAATTCCTCGTACGTCAGCGCGCCCCGCGGCATGCCGGGCCCGCGCTTGTTCCAGACGCTGTCGGGGCAGAGCAGCCGCAGTTGCGGCCACAGGTGCCGCGTCCGGTTGGCGGGGGTCCCGGTCAGGCAGAGACAGAAGGGCACCTGCTGCTGGTTGAAGTGGCTCAGCACCGTGAAGGCAATCTTGCTGCGCTGGTTCTGCAGGCGGTGGCTCTCGTCGACCACCAGCGAGCCCAGGCGCAGGCCCTGGAAGCGGCCGGCCGCGGCCAGCGCGCTGACCATATCGTACGACATGATGTACAGCAGCGCGCCCGGCAGCGGGAACAGGTCGCGGCCCTCCTGGATGACGCACACGTGGCTGGGCGGGTCCGGGGCGCCGGGCGGCGGAGCGTCTCGCAGGCGCCGGTAGGTCTCGGGGCGGTGCCGCATGCCACACCACCGGTCGGCCTCCTGGAGCCAGTGCGCACAGTTCGAGGCCGGCGACAGCACCAGGGCGGGGAAACTCTGCTCCTGGCTCAGCCGCGTCAGGATGTGCAGCGCGATGGCGGTTTTGCCCCGGCCCGGGGGCAGCGCCAGCAGCGCCCGGCCCCTCTTGCTCAGCGCATACTGCACCGCCTCTTCCTGCAGGCGCGTCAGCCTGGGCCGCCGGGCTTCTGGCCGCCGGGTTTCTGGCCCGGTGCCCGGCAACTGCAAGGGGCCGCGGTCGGCGGCCGGTTCGGTGGCGCTGGCCGCCATGCCCGCGCCAACGCTGGGGTTTTTTTGGGGGCGGGGGATGGCCCGTCCGCCTCGCGAGCGACGGCGCCCCCCCCCGGCTCAGCCCCCCCCCCCCGCCCCTCCCGTCCCCCAGCCGCCGGCCGGGGGGGCGTGCCGAGGGGCGGGCCGAGGGGCGTGCGGCACGCTCCCCCCCCCGCTGCGCTCCCCCCCTCCCGCGCTCTTCCCCCTTACCCGGCCCTCGTGCCAGCCCGGGGGGAGGAAGCGCGTGTGCGGCAGGGGGTACGTGGTTATTGCCCTACGTAACCACACCCTGCTGTCTCCTTTCCCCCCTCGGTAGCGCGCGGATGCAATCAGCCGGCGGCGCCGGGGAGCCCCCGTCTACTGCAGTTTGGCTCCGCGCCCGGGACCGGCTGGGCTATGCCGGACTGCTTAGCTTGGCGGCGGTTGCACCCGAGCTGGCCCAGCTCCTGCGCCGACCGGACTTTTGGGCGGGCTTCCGGTGCCCACAGCTGGACTTGCGAACCTTCGCACAGGCGCGGTCCTTCTCGGCAGTGGCCGGCGACGCCTGGAGCAGTGCCCGCGTCCACCTCAACGAGCTTCTGCTGGGGCGGGAGGGGCTCAAGGCCCTGGCCTCGCGCAGCCACAGCTTCCCGGGCGTGACGGTGGAGCGCTTCCTTTGCGCGGAAGGGGACCCCTCCTCCCCGCAAAAGTATTACAAGATTATTCTCACCGCCGAGCAGTTAGCCTGCCTGGCCGACACCTTCCCACGCCTGCTGCACCTAGACCTTAGCGGCTTTTCGGAGTTCTACGGAGACGGGCTAAAACCCTTGTCCAAACTGAAGCAGCTGCAGCAGCTGGACCTCGTCCGGGTGACGTCCTTCGGGCGGGACTGACTGAAGCCCCTGGCGGAGCTGCAACAGCTGTGGCGGCTGAACCTCGCCGAGTGTCACCAGCTGTACGATGCGGGACTCGAAGCACTGACGCTGCTGGAGGGATTGCAAGACCTGGACCTCTCTGGCTGTGACTCGCTGGCTGGAACCGGACTGGCGCATGTGCCTAAGAAGAAGCTAGAACATCTTAGCCTCGCTCGTTGCTACTACCTGACAGACGCCGGTTTGCAGTGCCTGGCCGAATGTACAGAGCTACGGCACCTGGATCTCAGCGATTGTCAACAGATAACTAACGACGGGCTAGCACACTTGCAAGGCCTGACCAAGCTACGGCACCTAAGCCTCGCCGGTTGTTTGCAGTTGACGGACGTGGGGCTGGGGCACTTGACAGAGCTGACAAACCTGGAGCACCTGGATCTAGCACGATGTCTGCGCCCGACGGGCGAGGGGCTGCGGGGCCTGTCACACCTGTCTAGACTAAGCTATCTAAACCTTACTTTTTGGCGGGCCGGTGACATTCGCCGGAGGAAGCTGGCGCACTGCCATGAGACGCGGGAAAAGGTAGAAGAACTCTTCCGTGGACTTCGTACACCCGAGCACCCTGCCTAGCTCTAGTCCTCTTCCCCGCAGAACGGGAAGGGACAGGAGGAGGGACCTCCACCCCCCCCCCCACGACCTCCTCATGGTTGATCTGTGACCCGCGTTAGCCACTTGGATTAAACTCGAACAGCCGAGAGACGAGCGGAGTTGGGTAGAACGCCGGCCCGGACGAATGCACGCAGCAGCAGCCCTGCGATGCGCAGCGCCGGTGCATGAACACCGTAGGCAGCTACGTCTGTACCCACTGCCCGCTTGGCTACCTCAACCAGGGTCAGGGCGCCTGCTTGGACATCAACGAGTGTGCTAATGACAACGGCGGCTGCGGCCACCAGGTCGTGTGCAGGAACGTCCCCGGCAACTGGAGCTGTAGTCCAAGGGAGTGCTATGCTGGCTATGCGTGGAACGACACCGCGGGGGGCTGCGCGGACGTGAATGAGTGCCTGATCGGGAGGGGGGCCTGCGATGCCTTGACTACCTGCACCAACACGATCGGGAGCTTTCTGTGCTCTGCTTGCCCGGGGGGCTACGCCGGGGCGGGCGTCACGGGCTGCGTGGACGTAGACGAATGCAGTGAGGGTGGCGTCCCGACCATCTACTGCGGCCCGGGCCAGTGCGTGAACACGCCTGGCAGCTACTACTGTGCCTGTGGCCTTCAGCAGGGCGCTGAGCCCGCGAGGCTCTGGGACCTGCCGTACGACCCTGTTAGTATGGCAGCGTACCCCGTCTGCCAGGTGCAGGACAGGACCAGGGGGTCCGCCTACTTTTACTGCAACGAGGATCCCGTGTGTAGAATGGTCTCGACCACAGAGCCGTTCCAGACTGCCACTGCCTTTAACTGTGCCGATGGTTTGCCTATACCGGATTATCCGGCAGAGCGTTTTCCGGTGAGCTACGGCGGTAGGGCAGTGACTGTCCCCAACGTCTCGTTTGCGCTAGAACGGGGGCAGCAGAGGGGAGCAGCTCCTTATACTTGGCGCGTCGAGTACAGGGACGCCGCGGGTGAGTACCAGCTGGCGTGGCAGTTCGATACCGCACTGACGTTTAATGATTTCTACGGCGGCGAGCGTTTGTTCCAGGCGCCGCCGGATTGGACGCCGAGGTATTCCACTCAATGGCGATTTTCAGTGACAAGGATGTATTCCCCCTGTGTACTGACTGAGGGAGGACAACCGGCGCTCAGGTTCATGTACTTCCGCCCTTGGTTCCTGGAGGCGGCCGCTTGCGCCTCCTGTCCGGTAGGCAGAGCCAGCGGGGGGGGCCGTCCGCGCAGTGCAGCTGCCCGAGCGGCTACAAACTTGATGAAGCGCAGGCCTGCGTAGAGCTGGACGAGTGCGCTACGGGCGGCAGCCTGTTGCGCCGTGCGTGTGGCGGGCAGTCTCTGTGCGCTAATACAGCGGGCGGGTACAACTGCACGTGCCCGCCGGGTTACCTCCCGTCTATTGGCACCGGAACCTTTAGCTTGCCCGCCTACGGGACCGGTAACGATGAGTTCTATGGCAGCGGCTGGTATGTCACCGCTAGCTCCAACAGCCAGACAGCCTACCTGGCCCTGGGGGGTGGCACCACCTGGTATTCCGCCACGTACACGTACGCAACTGACGCAGGGCCCGAGGCCAGGTGTGGCAACAGAAACTCGCCGCTGACCGGAACCTCGCGCGGCCAGTACCTGGAGTTCGGACACACCCGCGCCGCGTCGGTCCTGCGCCAAGTGTCCTTTGCCCAGGGCCCGAGTACGGCAGGCGTCGCACGAACGCCCGTCTTGTACGGCTCGCTCAACGTGTCGGCCGGCAGTTGGAGCCGCCTACCACTAACCGGTGTCTACGGCGCGGAAGTCGTGATTCTACCCACTCCGCCAACGTACCAGACCCAGTACTTGGCCTACCGCCTGGTAGTCGAGTGCGTGTATGGCTATTCCACGCCGTCGACTGAGCTCTACACCCGCATCTCTATCCGCAACCTGCAGGCGCAGCTGCAGTTTGAAGGTGTGCTCAACTGTGGCTAGAGCGCGCGCGAGGACAGAAAAGCCCTCTTCCCCACCTCCCCGGTCACGAGAGTGTGCAAAAGGGGGAGAGAAGAAGCGGGCGCCCCTCCCCCGGGGGGGGGGGGAAGGAGGCCCCTGCCGCCGGGATGGTGACAGCGGGGGGAGCCCGGCCCCCTGCAGTCCCGGGCTTCCTGTGCCACTGTGCGTAGGCTGCCTGGCTCGTGTACAGGGCCAGGCACGCGGACGCAGCGTCTACGCAGGCCGGTTTTCTCTAGTCAAATAGGGGGGGGGGGGCTGCTTACTCCTCTCTGGGGACCCAGCCCATTAGCCAAGGGCCGTCTCCCCGCCGCGCGTCGGTCGCCCGCCGCGTGTCTCTGGCTGTCGTCGTGTTTAGCTACCGCCGGATTATTAAAGAATGTCAAGTTATCGTGCCTCTCGTACACGTTTTCTAAAAGCAAGTAATCCGGCGCCGGGCAGAATAATAATAGCACACCACGTTGCTAGTAGAGCTGCTTGCTGCCTGGTGTTTTTATTATTCAGACCACACTAGGCTCGGCGCTACTGGTGCTGGTGCGGTCGCTAGGCCGGTCCTGCCCTGGCCACCCGCGTACTGTCTCCTAGCCGGGGGGGGGGGGGCAAAACTCCTCTCCTCCCTTCGCCGGCGACCGTGGCCCGCGCCGCCCGCCGCCGCCGGCCCAGCAAAGAATGGGGAGGTCCGAGGTGCGGGCGGGAGAGCCCGGCCCCGCCACTGGCCGGCAGGGGAGGGGGCAGGGGGGGGGAGCGCCCGGGCTCCCTTCCCCCTCCTGGACCTCCCCCGGGCCTCTTGGCCGGCGCGAGCGTGGCGCCACCCTCTGGTAACCCCAAACACCGGACAAAAACTACACCGACGCCGGCTAATGCTGCACCCTGGCTTTGCCCGCCGGTCGTGGCGCCTCCTGCTGTGGTGGTGGCTGCGGGCCGCCGGCGCCGCTGGGTGCCTGTACCCGCTCCCGCTCCCGGCGACGCCGGACGAAGAGGCGTGCCCTGGCAACGCCACCGTGCTGGAGATCACCACGGCCGCCCCGCACGACACGTTTGCGTGGCCCCTGTGGCCGCCCGCCGCGCCCACGACGGCCCGCCGCCGTCGCCAGGCCCAGGCCGGCGGCGCCCCTACGCCGTTCACGGTCGACTGGGGGGACGGCTCGCCCCCGGCACAGTGCCTGGACGCCGGCGCCGCGCCCTGCGCGCACGCGTACGCCGTCCCCGGCACGTACACGGTGACGGCGGACCCGGGCGGCTGCTACCCCGTGCGCGGCTGGGCGTTGACGCCGGCCTGGCACGCCGCGGCGCCCGCGGGCCTGCGGCTGAACGCGATCCTGTCGTGGGGCGAGCTGCGCTTCCACGAGACTAGCGGGTACCACCTGTACGCGGCCCGGGGGCTCGCGTACGTCCCCCCGCTTGCCGAGCTGCCGGACACGGGCCTCGTGCGCGTCTGGGACTACAGCTTCGCCGGCCTCACCACGCCGCTGTCGGACGTGAGCGAGGGGCTCAACGTGTCGGGCGCCGAGTCGGCGGTCGGCCTGTTCGAGGGCTCCGCCGGCCTGCGGGGCATGCGCGGCACGGGCACGTGGGACACGCGCCGCCTGCGCAACGCCAGCCGCGCGTTCGCGGGCCTGCCGGCGCTGACCGAGCTCGACCTGTCGCGCTGGGACACCGCGCGGCTCGAGGACGTGGGCGAGATGTTCGCGGGCGGCGCGGCGCTCACGCGCACGGGGGTCGGCGGCTGGACGTCGTTGCCGGGCCTGCGGCGCTTCGCGGAGCTGTTCCTGGGGCTGGGCGGGGACTTCCGCGAGGCGCTGACCGGCTGGTCGACGCCCGCGCTCGCACCGGGCTCGCTCGACTGCACGCGGCTGGCGCCGTACACTGCCATGAGCCAGGCGGACTGGCCGCCCGCGTGCTCGCGCTCGCTCTTCCTGGCACTCGTGCGCACGGACTACCCAGGCGCCGTGGCCACCCTGACGCTGAAGCCCGCGGTCGTCCCCGGCAATGACGTGGACGTGGTGGACGGGTCGACGTCGTTCGTGGTGGACGCGTACGACGTGGACTGGGGGGACGGGTCGCCGCCCGCCTCGTGTGTGCACCTCGCCTGCACGCACACATACACCAACGCCAGTGATTACTGGCTGTTCCTGAGCGGCCGCGTGGACGGGCTGTGGTACGTGACCGGCGCGGAGGTGGTGGACGTGTTTGCGTGGGGCGACGTGCAGCTGTACCACCCTGTCGGCAGCGTCTCCGCGCTATTCACGCTCCCCGGCACGGGCGTGGGGGCCCCGCTGCGCTACTTGGCGCCGACGGCCGGCTCGCGCGCCCTGCAGGACGTCGCGCCCGAGTACCTGCTGTACCAGATGGGTGAGTTCGTGGGCGACGCGCGCGGCTGGGACTGGTCCTGGCTCACGCCCGCCACGCACCCCGAGGGCTTCCACCGGATGTTTGCCAGCTGCGCAAGCTTTAACCAGGACCTCACGGGCTGGAACACGCGCGGCGTCGCTAGCCTGCGGGACGCCTTTGGGAATGCGTCGGCCTTCAACGGCAGCGTCGAGAGCTGGGACACGAGCCAGGTCACCAGCCTGGCCTACACGTTCTCGGGGGCTAGCGCGTTCAACCGACCGCTCGGCGCTTGGAACACTTCGTCCGTCACGACCATGGAGCGCGTTTTCGCTGATGCCACGGCCTTCAACCAAAACATCAACAGCTGGAACACTAGCCAGGTGCGGAACCTGCAGGGGGCCTTTTACTGCCGGAGTCACACGTGCGCCTTCAACCAGCCCCTGGCCGCCTGGGACGTAGCGAGGGCCGCGGCCTTGTACCCTTCACTGCCCACCTTATTCAACATGTTTGGGGGCAACTGCGTCTTTGATCAGAACCTCACCAGCTGGAACTTAGCAGTGTCGCCGGCGGCTTCCGGCACGTGCACTGCCATGTTCCAGGGGAGTGGCGCCTACGCAGCCGAGGTCGGCATCCAGCCGAATAACCTGCCGGTTGTCTGCCGCGGCCTGTACAACCGCGGGTGTGGTAGCTAAGCTTTCTTGTCGTACTGTCCAGTGGCGGACCGGCGCCCGCGGCCCGAGACTGCGCCCGGAGCGGCGCACGCCCGGCCGGCCTCCGCCCCCAGCCGGAGGGGGCAGGCGGAGGAGGAGACGCAACACACAGGGAAATGGCCCAGGGGGGAGGGTGGCCCCCCCCGAGCTCGCCGCGCTTGGTGCTGCGGCGCTGCTCTCCTCCCCCCCCCCTTGAGCCCTAGCCGCATTGTCTTCGCCACCCGCCTACCACCAGGCAGCGCCGGCGGGTGGTTAATAAAAAACACTGCGCCCCGTCCACGCCCTCCCGTCTACGGGTTTCTTGGCCGGCCGGCCGGCCGGCCGCCCGGTGCCAGTGAGCAACGCGTGCCTGCCACGGCCTGCTCCCCGTGCCCCCTCTTCTCTCTCGCGGGGGGGCCTGTTCTTCGGCGGCCTACACTAGGCCCGGCGTGACCGACGACGACGGGGGCGGCCGCCCAGCGCCGGTCCTGCCCGGCGCTGGCCAACCGGCCCCCCTCCCCGCGCGGCAGGCCCTGCCACGAACGCGCTGTCGCGGAGCCGGCGAGGGGGGAGGGGAGCCAGGAGGGGCCCCCCCCTCCCGCTGACGAGCGGGGCCTCCCGTGTCGTGTGCCGCCACCGGCCGAGCCAGCCAGGAGATCCGGGGCGCGGGCGGGAGAGCCCGGCCGGGGGGGGAAGGGCCAGGGAGGGGCGGCGCTGCCTCCCTCCTCCCCCGTGGGGGGGCCCTCCCTCCCCCCTCCCCCCCTCGAGCCCCCCCTGGCCGGCGCGGGCGCCACGCGCGGGCCGCCCCCCCCCTGGTAGCCCCTCCCCCCCTCCCGGCACGGGACAAAAACCAGGCCCCGTGCTGGCTCTCCCCCCATGTTGCCCCCCAGCCCCGTCCGCCGGCCGCTGCTCTGCTGGCTGGGGTGGTGTTTCTGGGCCGCCGGCGCCGCCGAGTGCCCGTACCCGCCCCAGCAGCCGGCGGCGCCGGGCGAAGAGACGTGCCCCGGCAACGCCACCGTGCTCGAGCTCGCCATGGCCGCCCCGCACGACACGTTTGTGTGGCCGCTGTGGCCGCCCACCGCGGCGGCCCAGGCCGGCGGTGCCCCCACGCCGTTCACGGTCGACTGTGGGGACGGCTCGCCCCCGGCACAGTGCCTGGACGCCGGCGCCGCGCCCTGCTCGCACACGTACGCCGTCCCCGGCACGTACACGGTGACGGCGGACCCGGGCGGCTGCTACCCCGTGCGCGGCTGGGCGCTGACGCCGGCCTGGCACGCCGCGGCGCCCGCGGGCCTGCGGCTGAACGCGATCCTGTCCTGGGGGGGGCTGCGCTTCCACGAGACGAGCGGCTACCACCTGTACGCGGCGCGGGGGCTCACGTGCGTCCCCCCGTTGGCCGCGCTCCCGGACGCGGGCCTCGTGCGCGTCTGGGACTACAGCTTCGCCGGCCTCGTCACGCCGCTGTCCGACGTGAGCGAGGGGCTCAACGTGTCGGGCGCCGAGTCGGCGGTCGGCCTGTTCGAGGGCTCCGCTGGCCTGCGGGACCTGCGCGGCACGGGCGCGTGGGACACGCGCCGCCTGCGCAACGCCAGCCGCGCGTTCGCGGACCTGCCGGCGCTGACCGAGCTCGACCTGTCGCGCTGGGACACCGCGCGGCTCGAGGACGTGGGCGAGATGTTCGTGGGCGGCGCGGCGCTCACGCGCACGGGGGTCGGCGGCTGGACGTCGTTGCCGGGCCTGCGGCGCTTTGCGGGGCTGTTCCTGGGGCTGGGAGGGGACTTCCGCGAGGCGCTGGCAGGCTGGTCGACGCCCGCGCTCGCGCCGGGCTCGCTCGACTGCACGCGGCTGGCGCCGTACACGGCCATGAGCCAGGCGGACTGGCCGCCCGCGTGCTCGCGCTCGCTCTTCCTGGCACTCGTGCGGACGGGCTACCCCGGCACCGCGGCCGCGCTGGCGCTGAAGCCCATGGCCGTCCCCGGCCTGGCCGTCGACTGGGGGGACGGGTCGCCGCCCGCCCCGTGCGTGGACCTCGTCTGCCCGCACACGTACGCCAGCCCCGGTGACTACTGGCTGCGCCTGAGCGGCCGCGTGAGCGGGTTGTGGTACGTGACCGGCGCGGAGGTAGTGGACGTGGTGGCGTGGGGCGACGTGCAGCTGTACCACCCCGTCTGCAGCAGTTCGGCGCTGTTCACGCGCCCCGGCACAAACACGGGCGCGGGCTCGCTGCGCTACCTAGCGCCCACGGCCGGCTCGCGCGCCCTGTGGGACGTCGCGCCCGAGTTCCTGCTGTACCAAGCGAGCGAGTTCGTGGGCGACGCGCGCGACTGGGACTGGTCCTGGCTCACGCCCGCCACGCACCCCCGGGGCTTCGACCGGATGTTTGCCGGCTGCACAAGCTTTAACCAGGACCTCACGGGCTGGAACACGCGCGGCGTCGCGAGCCTGCGAGGCGCCTTTTGGGATGCGCCTGCCTTCAGCGGCAGGGTCGGGGGCTGGGACACGAGCCAGGTCACCAGCCTCGCCTACACGTTCTCGGGGGCCAGCGCGTTCAACCGGCCGCTCGGCGCCTGGAACACTTCGTCCGTCACGACCATGGAGCGGGTTTTCGCTGACGCCCGGGCCTTCAACCAGGACATCAACAGCTGGAACACTAGCCGGGCGTGGAACCTGCAGGGGGCCTTTTACTGCCGGAGTCACACGTGCGCCTTCAACCAGCCCCTGGGCGCCTGGGACGTAACGAGGGCCGCGGCACTGCACCCCTCGTTATTCACCTTGTTCAACTTGTTCGGGGGCAACTGCGTCTTTGATCAGAACCTCACCGGCTGGAACCTGGCCGCGTCGCCGGCTGGCCCCGGCACGTGCATGGCCATGTTCCAGGGGGGCGGCGCCTACGCGGTCGAGGTCGGCATCCGGCCGGATAACCTGCCGGTTGTCTGCCGCGGGCTGTACGTTCGCGGGTGTGGTAGGTAAGCCTTCTTGTGACACTGCCAGGCGCGCCGGCGCGCGGACGGGCGGGCCGGGCGTTAAACACTGCGTTACCGGCCGTGCTGCTCGTACAAGTCTTGGCCACCCGGTCATCCGGCGCCGGCCTGCTTATTAATACTCCTAGCCGCGCTCCCTCCCCCCCCCCTCCCCCTCTCGAACACGCGTCTTTTTCTTTTTTTATTCAGACTACGCTAGGCCCGGCGCTGCCGGCGACGACGACGGGGGCCGCCGTGCTAGGGGGCAAGTCCTGCTCGGTGAGGACCGGGCCCAAGCAGCGCAGCAGGTTCTGGAACGAACGTACTGTCTCGTAGTTGCGGTGGATCAGCTCCAGCACCCCGCTGACGACCGTGACATCTTGCACCGTCTGCCGCCGCTGGCCGAGGCGGTTCACCCGCGCCAGCTGTTGGCTGCGGGTGGCCTGGTTGCTGAGGTACACGCTGCTGACGGTGGCCCCGCAGCGTGTCAGGGTAAAGCCCTCGGCGAAGCGCAGGTAACCTACCACCACGTCATAGTCCGGGCACGCGCCCTTCGCCACCAGGCTGTCGGTGAACGTGAGGGGCGCCTGGGCCGACAGCGTGCACACCAGCAGGCCGGCCGCCGTCAGCAGCGGCACGAGCTCGGCCTGGTGCGCCCGGTCGCGCGCCAGCAGGTACACCGGACACCTGGGCTCCGCTCGCACCAGGGCCAGCGTCTCGCGGACGAGCACCGGGGTCACGGCCGCGTAGGCCCGCCGCAGCAGCTCCGGCAGCGGCACCCCGCGCTCGGCCGGCTGTTCCTCCGGCGGCGTCGCCAGCACGACCCGCTCCACCACGTGGACGCCGGTCTCGAAGCGGTTGTTCACGCAGCACGCAAAGGCCAGCAGCAGGTTGCGCGGGCCGACCGGGAACGGACACACGAGCTGCAGCCACTTGAGCAGGCCAAACAGCGACTTGTTCAGGACCGGGGTGCCGCTCAGCATGAGCAGGTAGCGCGCGCGCGCGGCGACTGCCAGCGCTGAGCACGTCCGCTGCGTCGACACCGCCGAGGCGCGGTGGAACTCGTCACAGATGAACACGCTCTCGTGCGCCACTTGCAGCAGGGCGGGCCAATGTTCCCGCAGCCGGTCCTCGGGCACCAGGGCTACGTAGCCGGGCAGGGGTGCCTCGTGGCAGCGCACCGCGGCCGGCAGCCCGCGCCTCGTCTTGTCGTACAGCTGCACCCGGCTCGTAAACCGCTTGATCTCCCGGTACACCCCGTCCAGCGCGCTGACGGGCAGGGACCACAGGACGTAGCGCGGCGGCTCCGCGGCCCGCGCCAGCAGGCTCTGCACCAAGTACAGCGCGATGCGCGACTTGCCGCTGCCGGCGTCCATCTTGAGCAAGTTGCGCTCGGGCCGCTCCAGCAGGGCCGCCAGCGCCTCGGCCTGGTGCTTGAAGGCGGGCTGCGGCTGCTCCTCGCCGAAGCCGGCCCACTCGGCCGCGCGGGCCGTGGCCGGCCGGGCCCGGCGGGCCAGGCAGTCCGCCAGGCGCTGGCGCACCCAGCGCAGCAGCAGCGCATCGACGACCTCCAGCTTCTGCACGCACTTACTCAGCAGCCAGAGCCGGCCGCGCAGCAGGCCGCCCGTCTCCAGCAGCAGGCGCGCGGCCGCCGCCGAGTGCGGCGTCAGCAGGTTCCCGTCGGCGCAGCTGCCGTCCCGCAGGACCCGGGGCAGCCTGAGCTCGGTGCCCTGGAGCCACACCAGGGCCTCCTGCAGCACGGGCGGGCTGCTCTCGGCCCAGAGCTCCTCCATCCGGGCCGCCGTGCCGGGCCCGAGCGGCAGGCGCAGCCGGGCCTCGCGCACGGCGGACCACGCCCGCTCGCCCTCCAACAGGAACTCGAGCTCGCCCAGCCACGCCGCCGGCCCGCCCGTGACCGAGACCCGGCGCACGTCCGCCAGCCCGTGCGCGGCCGAGGGGGAGCGCAGGGCCCGGGCCTGGCCCGGGGCCACGGCGACGCCGGCCTGCAGCTTGGCCCAGAACCCAGCGCGGGCGGCCCGCTCCTCGGCCTCGGTCGGGGGCGGCGGGCTGCGCGCGCCGCGGCCCGCCGGCACGGGGACGACGAGGGGCAGCCCGTACGGGTCGCGGGGGTTGAGGAACACTGCCAGACGGTGGCCCGGCACGTCCTCGAACTCGTGCTGGCCCACGAGGGCGCTGAGCCACGCGTCCGGCAGCCGCAGGCTGGCCCAGCCCTCCCCCGCGGCGCGGCGCGTGCGCTGGTGCCGGGCCTGGCCCGTCAGTGAGGCGAGCACAAAGATCTGCGCGTCGCGCACGGCGCGGACAAAGGGGCGGGCGGGGTCCAGCGCGCGGCCCGGCACACGGCCGTTGGTGCCCGTGACGCGCACAAACAGGCGCTCCAGCGCGTGCGCCAGCGGCCGGGCCCGGTCCTCGCCGGACACGGGCAGCCACTCACCGCCGCCGGCCTTGGCCGGCAGCAGCAGCGGCAGGGTGCTGCAGCAGTGGTGGTCCAGGCAGTGCCAGGGCGGCATGGGCCACGCGCTGGCGGGCAGGCAGCGCTCGCGCGTGCGGGGCGGCGGCGCGGACGCCAGGCTGCGCAGGAGTTGGAGGTCGAACGGCAGGCCCCCCAGCTGGTCCAGCAGGCGCGACGCCCGCCGCCAGCCGGGCTCGGCGGCCGGGTCGTCGGGTGGCGGGAGCGGGGGGAGGCGGCCCCCGGCGTAGTACACCCAGGTGCGGTCGGCGCGCAGCCCCTGGACGGCGAAGCCGGCCCAGCGCCGCAGCAGCGCCACCGACTGCTTCCACTCCGGCACCTCGGTGCACAGCAGCGCGTACGCGAGCAGCTCCTGCACCACCTCCAGCGGGGCGCTGGCGTCCTCGCAGAGCGTGATGGCCAGGCGCTTGCACAGGGACGTGGGCCCACGGACAAACGCCTGCAGGTGGGGCACGAGGGAGCCGGGGGAGCGGCCGAGCGCGAGCACGGTGCCGCGGAGCAACGCGGCGTCGGTCGGGTGCGCCGAGCCGTACCTGATCAGCTTCTGCAGCAGGGACTTGAGGTAGGCGGGGGACAGGTCCTGGAGCGGCACGCCCTCGGGCGCGGCGCGGAAGCGTCGGCGGTACAGGCGCCAGCCGCGGCGGAAAGCGCGGCCGTCGGCGTCGGTGGCGGGCGCCTGGCGGCAGGGCCAGGGCACTGCGGTAGTCGTGCTCGGCGCCCAGGACCGCCAGTTCGGGCTCGGCCGCGGCCGTGGGCGCGAAGTCGAGGGCCACGGCGGCCCCGAAACCCCGCAGCTCGTAGTACTCCTGGCCCACGCCCAGGGGCACGAGGCCTTGGGCCCGCACCTGCGCGGGCGTGAGCGTCGGCCGCGGCGGCAGCTGCTGCCAGCGCGAGGGGAAGAGGGCGAGGGTCTTGTGGCGGGCGTGTTCGCTGCTGCCGGGCTTGGCGCTGAAGCGGCCGTTGAATTCGGCCGGCGTCAGGCGCTGGCCCAGCAGGCGTGCCCCGGGCTGGTCGACGCGCGTGTGCAGATCGTTGGTGGCGGCGCCGAGGTCCAGGAGCTCGACGTGGTGGCCCTGCCCCACGAAGGCCGTGTGGGCTTCCTGCGCCGACTGCCACCAGCCGACGACTTGGTCCACGGACGGCAGAGCGCGGCGGAGCGCCGGCACGCCGTGGCTGAGCACACGGGCGGCCAGGGCGCGGAGTTCGTCGGGCCGCAGGCCGCGCAGGGCGTGGCTGTCGGGGCCCTGCGGGGCGGGCGGAGCGGGCGGGCCGAAGTGGACGCGCAGCTTGGCGCCCTTGACGCAGTCGTGGCGGCCGAGGAGGTCGGCGGACCAGCCACCGCCGCCACGGCCGGGTTCGGGCCAGATGCCCGTCACGTCACAGTACAGCAGGCGCAGGGCGGGGTCGGGGCGGGCCTTCTTGGGGGCAGGCAGCATCGTGAGCGACAGGCAGGGGATTCTGGCCGGCAGCAGGACGGCGCCGGTCGTCGTCCCGGGCGCCCCCCCCCCGGCGCCCGCCCCGCGTGGGAGGAGGGGGGGGGCGGCGCCCTCCCCTCTCCGCGCGCCGCTAGGCAGCGATGAGCGCGCGTGCCCCTCGTGCCAGGGCGCGTGCCGGGGCGCGCGCGGATGCACGGGGGGCGGGGGTGGACGCGGACTGCTCTCTTCCCCCGGCCTCCGCGCGCGGGCATTACTTGACCCCCGGCCTCCCCCCCGGCGCCCGGGGGGTTGGCGACCCCACCCCCCCTCCCCGCCCGCGCCCGGCGTTTACCGGCAGGTTCCCGGGGACTGAGCGTGGACGAGGACGACCCCCCTCTGGCCTCCGCTCGCGGGCACTACTTGGACCCCCGCCCCCCCCCCGGCGCCCGGGGGGTTGGCGACCTCACCCCCCCTCCCCGCCCGCGCCCGGTGTTTACCGGCAGGTTCCCGTGGACCGAGCGTGGACGAGGACGACCCCCTCCCTGGTCCGCCGCTCGCGGGCACTACTTGGACCCCCGGGGTGCTCCACCCAGCGCCGGGGGGTTGGCGACCCCGCCCCCCTCCCCGCCCGCGCCCGGCGTTTACCGGCAGGTTCCCGGGGACTGAGCGTGGACGAGGACGACCCCCCCCCTGGCCTCCGCTCGCGGGCACTACTTGGACCCCCGCCCCCCCCCCCCCCCCGGGTGCGAGCGGTCGGCGGCAGCCCCTTTCTCGGGGTTCAGGGGGTTCCCCCTTCAACCCCTCCCCGGGGGTCAGGGGGGTTCCCCCCTTCCCTCAAGGGAATGCAAGTGACCCCCGGGGGGGGGTGGAAACCTCCCCTTCCCCCGAGCGTCAACATGAATCTACCCCCCTCTCGAATGAGGACGACCCCCCCCTCTTGCCCCTCTTCGAAAGTCAAGACGCCCCCCCCCTCTTGCCCCTCTCGAGTAAGACGCCCCCCTTTGCCCTCTCGGAGTGAAGATGCCCCCCTTTGTTCCCAATCTCGAGAGTGAAGACGACCCCTCCCTGCTCCCAATCTCGAGAGTGAAGACGACCCCTCCCTGCTCCCATCTCGAGAGTGAAGACGACCCCCCCTGCCTGGAGGTGAGGCTGCTGCCTACCCCTTGGCCTCGTCCGGTCCACCGCGAGGCTCCTGCCACCCTCACCGTTCTACATCGCGGCTAACACATGACCGCTGGATAACTAGCCCCCCCTGGCACAAACTGCACCGGCGTGCCGGGGCCTATGTCAGTCCGGAGAGAGACGGACAGGTCGTAGTCTAGCCTTCCGGCAGGCCGCTCGGGAAGTTTTTATTATTATTACTCCAAAAACAGGCTGACTACTTTTTTTCTCTTCCTCTCTCTCTCTCGGTCCTGGGTAGGAGCCCTTAGCAAGGCTTCACGGCTGCTTGTATGACCGCACGGCAACAGGGACACTGCTTCAGTCCCTGGGCACAATCCTGGCACACGCGCAGGTGGCCGCACGGCACAAAGACGACGAGCGGCCCCGTGTCCCGGCCCGGTTCCTCAAGGCACACCACACACGACGGCCGCTGGAGCTTGCGTTCTAGGTCGGAGACCTGAGCCAGCCGCTGAGCTAGGCCCTGCCGCAGGGCGCCGACCGCGTCCACGTCATCCGCGTCTGGCCAGCGTTCGGGCCGGAGGCCGGCCAGCAGCCGTGCGGTCGCCCCGGCGCTCTCGACCGGCGCCGGGGCCGCCAGCGGCCCGGGGGCTAGCTCGTCCTTTCGTGCCGCCGCCGGCTGCACCTGGGCCTTCGCCACCTGGGAGGCCAGCTCGTCCTTCTCCCGCCTCAGTGTGTCGACGACCGTCCGCAGGTCGTCCATGGACGCCCGCACCCTAGCCAGAGCCGCCTCGCCCGAGCGCAGTTCCTGCTTCTGCGCTTGTACGTCCCGGCGCACGGCCTGTGCCGACTCGACCGTCTGCTGAATCTTGTCGAGCGCCCGTTGCCCCGACCGCAGCTGCTCAGTCTGCGTGCGCAGGTCCCGGCGCACGGCGGCCACCTCGTTCAGGGTCTCGCGCACGGCGGCTTGCTTGCTAGCGAGCTGCCGAGTCACCCGGCCCAGCTCCGTCTGCTTAGTAGCTAGTTCTTCTTTGGTCCGCGCCAACTCTTGCCGGGCGCGCCTGACGCTGTTGCTAGCGCTTTGTTCATCGGCCCGCAGCTGTTCCACGGCCTCCCGTGCGTCCACGCACAGCCGCTGCAGGGGGTTGATAGGCTCAGAAGGTGCTTCGGCTGCCTGCCGGTGCCAGGCCCGCTCGCCCTCCTGGCCTAGGTAGTCCAGTGTAGCCGCTGGCGAGTGGAGGCCCCGGCCCCGCAGGTAGTTGAGCAGGGCCTCGTCTGTCTCCTGCCCCAACCCCGCCCACTTGGCGCCGGGCCGAGCTCCGTGGGCCAGGAGCACTTGTGCGAGGCAGCGCAGCAGGGGCAAGAGCTTGAGGCGGAGGCGGAAGGACGTTCCCTGGGGTTCCCAAGCCAGCACGCACACGGTGTACAGCATTTCCGCCAGGACGGGGCCCGGCTGCGGGCCGGGCGCCGAACGCAGAAAGTAGTCTAGCAAGAACGGAGACTGCACGCACAGGGCTGCGCGGACCCAGGCCAGCCCGGACGAGCCCGTGGCCTCCGGCAGGCGGAGCACCTCCCCGGCCTCTGCCAGCAGCCGCACCAGGTCCTCCTGCCCTAGCAACAGCAGCCCCGCCCACAGGAACGCCACCACGTTCCTGGTAGCCAGCAGACAAGCACCCGTGTCGGGCCGCAGCCCGAGCTCGCGCATGAGGTCACACATCAGGAGCTCGGCCCCGAAGACCGTCAGCACCTTGTGCCGCTGCTCGTGGCTCAGCTCCTGCAGACGTTTCACGACCCGCCACAACGCTTCGGCCTTGGCGTACTGGGGTAGCCGGCGCAGCCGCCCCCAGACCGTAGCTAGGACTCGCAGCCACTCTAGCCACTCTTGTGCAAACGTCAGCGCGGGCATACTTTCGGACCGAGCGGGCAGGCAGGCCAACGTTAGGCGCGCAGTGATGCCGCCCAGCACGGCCGCGTCCAACGCACACGTACTCCCCAGGTCCTGCAGGGCTTGGCCGGGCAGCGGCGAGGCCCGGACGGCGCCCGCCGCGAGCCTCTCATAACAATCCCAGAGGTCCCGCAGTCCGGGCGTGGCTCTGGGCCGTAGCAGCCACTGGCCCGTCTTTCTGTGCCAGAGGCTGAAGAACCCTTCGGCTAGCGCGAACGAACCATACGGGATAGCCACGCCGGCCGCGCGTGAGCTCAGCCACTCCGCGCACTCGAGCGCCTCCTGTTCAGCGCTTTCGTAGCACTCCGCTGCCGCGGCGGTTTGGTCCTCCTCCAGGCACAGTTCGGCCAGGCGCGGCCAGGACGACGGACCGGCGCCAAACAGGCACCGGCTCTGGAACAGGTAGCGGAGGGCGGTGGGCGGGGTGCGGCGCACTAGGTGGCGGAAGCTGGCTTCGAAGCCGTCGGGCCCACCCCTGAGCAGGAGCAGTAGTTCTACGGGATCGCCCGGCTCGGCGGCGGTGGGGCAAGACGCAGTGACCGCTTGGCTCATCTGGCTAGCCAGTTGGTTGGTTTTTGGAGCGAGGACGGGACCGCGGGGAGGGGCGGCGCGCTCGGCTTGGGGGGGGAGAGCCCCCGCGCGCACACAGGCCCGCGCCCCCCTGGCCCGGCGCCTACCTGGGCGCCCACCAGCGCACGTATGGCGTGGCCCGCGCCACCCCCCGGCCCCCTGCCGGGCGCAGGCCACGACCCGCGGAAGGGCGGAGGGGGGGGACGACGACGACGCGCGCCGACCCGCATGCCCACGGGGCCCCCCCTGCCTCCTGCGGCCGGGGGCGTGCCCTCTTCCCCCTTGGCACGCGGTCGCGTCCACCGCCGGCGTGGGCTGCCGGCGTGGGCCGTGCCGGCGCGGGCCGGGCGCTCTGGCACGGAGAGTGGCGGAGACCCCTCGTCGCGCCCCCCCCCACCCCGCACCGGGCCAGCAACGCGCGGGTGCGCGTCGAGCACGCCCCACGCCAGGCACAGGGGGCGCGCGGGCCGTGCCCGCGCGGCCCGTAGGCCGGGGCCTGCTTTCTCACCCACAAAGCGCTAGCCGACCCACCAACCATGAGCACCACCCAAGCTACCACCACGACCCAGGCCTACCAGACGGGACGCCGGCCCGCACCCGCCTTTTGAGTTAACAGTTGGACTAATCTTTATTTAATAAAACCTAGGTTGGCAGGAAACTTGGCCAGGAAACCAAACAAAAGTAACAAGAGACCCCAAGGTTGCCAGAAACCAGCTACCCCAGAAAAGAACAGAGCAGACGAGAGCTTTAGTATGCGTTACTCCTCTGGATATCCCCGCTGCAGCGAGCCCGGCTGAAGGCAGTGCCCCGAGAACGTCTTTGCTTTGACTGAGCTAACGTCGCACGGGCCGGCTACTCACTGTCGTGCTGCGAGAAATACAGCAGCACGGGCTGGTAGGCCTGGAAGCCGTCATAGGCGAAAACCTCACCGCCCGGCACTAGCAGCCCGTCCACCAGCCGGTGCGGCCGGGGCCACTGGACGCCGCGGCCTTCCCTAGCCCCCGGGCCGGCCCTCGCCTGTGCCGATTGTAGCATGCGGACGACACGGCGCGCGGCCCGGCCCTGGCTGGTAGTCGGGCTGCCGGCGGGCGAGTGCTTCTCGCTCCAGCTGAGCACCGCGACCGGGTGCAAGTACTCGGCCAAGGTACACACGAACCCCCTCTCTCGCCGCCACCGGTGGCACTCGTCCCGGAGCGCGGAGCCGTCCGGCCCCTGCGCTAGGAAGACACACAGCTTCCTTTGGCCGTCCCTGCCCCAGTAGCCAAAAGCACAGTCCCGGCCCTGCGGCTGGCCCGTCCTGGCCGGCTCGGCCCGGTCGACCAAGGCGCACAGGCCGTCGAGACAGGCAGTGGTCTTGGCGAAACCCTGGAACACGTCGTGACGGGGCTGCAGAGCCACTTCCCCCCGAGAGTCATACCTGACCCACCAAATGTTCTGGCAGGACAAGCGTTGTAGCAGGCTGCGTTGCCTTTGCAAGTGGTAGGCCAGCGCCCCCCGGCGCGTCTCCGGGGCCGGGCCCGCGTGGCCGCAGCCCTCCTGGGCGCAAAGCTGCACTTGGTCGGGCAGGCCCAGCTTGCCTAGCGCATTGTACCGCCGGCAGGCACGGCAGGCGCAGGCAGAGGCCCTGGGCTCCGACAGGACAGCCAGCAAACGCCTGGGCCGGCGGTCCCCGCGGGCCCCGGCCGGGCGGCGGCCCCTGCGCAGCGCCTCCTGCCACTGGCTCTGGCACCCCAGCGCCGCGCAGAGTGGCTCCAGCTGCTCGAGCCAGGCCGGCCGCTCCCGGCACAGCCTAGACAAGCCCGTTTTCTCCCACGCCGCGTCGGAGCTCCAGAAGCCCAGGTCCAACCGGGCCGCAATCCGGGAGCCGAGCTCGAGCAGGTGGGGGCGCTCGTCTTCTGCCCCGCCCTCGGCATACACCAGCAACCGCCTCTCGGGAAAGCGTTCCCTCACCCGGCACTTCCAGCACCAACAACCGTCGAGGTCGTGCCAGCAGTGCGACACGCGCCTCAGCTCGCACGACCAACAGGCACAGGGGGGCTGGCCGCCGCCGCCACACACCTCCTGCAGGCTAGCGACCACGCCCCACGAGCCACCGCCCAGCACAAAAGCCCAGAGCAGGCTGCGCAACAGCTTGGTCGCCACCTCGGGCGACAAGACGAGGCAGGGGATGGGCGACGAGGTGCACCGGGGGTCGAACCTGCCCGGCACGCCAAAACGCCCGGACAAGCACCTGGGCCCGGCCCCCGGTACGCACAGCAAGCCCGCGCCCGCCTCCACGTCCACCAACGGCCGCCCCGGCGGCTCCGGCTCGTCGTCGGGTCCCGGCGGGTCGACCCAGCCGGGCAGCGGGGGGGCAGGGGGCTCCATGCGCGGCGCCCGGGCAGCGGATTCTGGGGGGGAGGCCAGCGAGGGGAAAGGAGACACACGGGGGGCGCCACTCCTGCCGGGGGGGGGAGTTGTCCGCCCCCACGTCCCGGCCCCCCAGCCCACGCGCCCGAGCGTGGCGTTCCTCCCCAGGTGCGCCGGCCGCGTGTCTGCCCACGTCTCGGCCCCCCGCCCCGCGCGCCGGCCGCGTGTCTGCCCACGTCTCGGCCCCCCGCCCCGCGCGCCGGCCGCGTGTCTGCCCACGTCTCGGCGCCCCCCCCCTCGTGCGCCGGCCGCGTGCCCGCCCGCGGACGTGGCCCCCTCCCCTGGGTATTCGCTGGGAGGGGGAGGGGGCGGGCGGCTGGCACGAGTACCGCCGCCGCCGCCTGCCTGGGGGGGAGGAGGAAGCAGTGCCCTCCCCCCTCCTCGCGCTTAGCCCTTCCCCCCAGCAGGAACACCGGCACGCCCCCGGGGGTGGACTGGACTCCTGGGGGGGGGGCCGAGACGTTCGTGTCCACTGTCCGGGTGAGTGCCAAACCGGCAGGACCTTTTTCTGCCAGCCCAGTTGAGTGCCAAACTTGCAGGACCTTTTTATTCCCGCGACAAGGCGAGGAGGTCGTCCCCCCCACGAGCCAGCGCAGCCAGCGCCGGCCAGAGGGCAGGAGCGCCTAGCACGAGTACCGCTGGCACACGAAGCCCAGGTTGAAGTTCCAGCCGCTCAGCGCGTCCAGGCGATAGATCTCGACCAGTTGCGATTGGTTATTAAAATTAGTCGTAATACAAAATTGGTGCGTGTACGTATAGCCACCCAGCCAGTTAGTCTTGTTGACCAACTTGGGGCAACTGTAAGCGGTAAAGGGTGGGCTGTAGGTGGAAGTGTCGACGAGGATCCAGTTCTGCTGGCCGACGGGCAGGTAGCTGCCTACGTAAAAATCAAAGTTGACGAGCTGCATGCAGGTGCAGCTCACTCCCCCGGGGCTTTCGGCGCACTGGTAGCCCGCGGGGCAACCCCAGGACCGGCAGTCCTGGCCCAGGGCGCAGGCGTACGTGCCGGGCCGGTTGTCGCACAGCATGGCGCTGCCGCCGCAGTCGCCGGCGGCCACGCCGGCCGTGTCGAAGAAAAGTTCGTGACAGCTCCAGCACGAGGTCGGTGCTAAACGGCTCGCGCCGGGGCAGCACACAATAGGCCCCGGCGCGGGGCGCCAGGGCGGCCCAGAGGATACCCAGCCAGGCGATGCTCACCACGGCCGGCTGAGGGAGGAAGCCAAGCCGACGCAGGCAGCGCCGCTAAGAGGCAAGGACAGCAGTCAGCCACGCCCCGCTCCTTTCCTTCCTTTCTGGGAGGCTGCCGGGGGGGCCGTGCCAACCCCGCGGGGGTGGAAGGAAGGCGGCGCGGGGGCTCGTGAGCGGCGGGATGGGGAGGGCGAAGGGTAGGAGGGGGGGGGCTGGGACGTACAGAGCGGAGGACGCACACCCCCCCCCTCTCCCTTTCCCTCGTCCTGCTTAGACACCTACTGACCCCACACACACCTACCCACACGCACTGCGCACCCCTGGCCGCAACTTCTGGGACCCAGGGGAGGGAGGGGCTTTTGCTCCCCGGGCCGGTGCTAGCAGTCATGTCCCGGCTGCAGCTATGGCGCCTGTGGTCAGTGTGGTGCGCCGGGCCCAGCCCGCGGCTAGTACTACTGACTGTGCAAGGGCCTCTGTTCCAGGCGCTGTGCGCCGAGCCCGCCCTCACCGCCCGGCCCTACGCACACCACCTAGTGCTGGGGCCGCTAGAGAGCGCGACTGTGTTCGAAGTACAACCGTTCGTCAGGTTCCCGCAGTGCGAGTCCCTGGAGGTCGCGAGCGTACTCGCGACTACGTGTGGCGCGGTGGAGTGGCACTACCAGGACGACGCCGTGCGCGTGCGCGGGCCCCGGGTGGAGGAGCGGTTCTACCCCCCCGACGTGCTCGAGGTCAGCAGCCGCGCCGGCCTGCGCCAGCCCGCCCACCCCGACGTGACCCTGCGCTTCCGTGTGACCTGCCACGACGCCTACCAGTGCCGCGTGGCCTACACGCCCGTCCTGGTGTGCACCGACCGGTACACCAGGCGCCTGGCAGCCTGCGGGGCCCTGGCGTGGGCCGTGCTCGCGCTGTGCGTCGTCACGGTCTGCGCCGCGCGGCGCTGCCGGTCCGGCGGACGCCCCCCTCCGCCGCGGGCGGTGGCGTGGCTGGCTAGTGCACAGTAACCACGGGAAGGGGGGGACACTCTACTGGCCCAAGGGGGGGGGGGTTCAGCACCGGAGCGGGACGAGGAGAAGAGGCCAGCAGCGCGCCGGGGGCGAGAGAGAGAGAGAGGGTCGCGTAGTCTGGCTAGCGGCCAAACCCGGCCAGGCACCGGAGTGAGGAAGGGGAGGGGGCGCCGGCTCATTAAAAGGCCGAGCCCTGCATAGAAGCCCCGACTGCCAGGTTCCGATTCCGGTTCGGGGCGGGGTCATCGTCGTACGAGTTGGCGGGGCGGCGGATGAGGCAGCGTCGCCCGTGGGCTGTCCGGTTCCAGTTGCGGTACGGGGCGGGGTCGTCGTCGTCATCGTACGGGCTGGCGGGGTGCTGTGCCAGGTAGCGGCGCCCGTGTACTGCCAGGTTCCGGTTCCGGTTCGGGGCGGGGTCTTCGTCGTTCGGGCTGGCGGAGTGGTGGACGAGGTAGCGTCGCCCGGGGACTGCGGGTTGTTGGGGCGGGTAGCCGAGGGTCTTGCTGTAGTAGTTCTGTCAGCGCGGCGCGGTCTTGACGAAGACGGAGGCCAATCGGTGCGATTGAAAGGGTTATTCTCTGTTTCGTTTGCTAGCGTTGTCTCCGTCTGGTTTGATTCCGCCTCCTGTGTCGAAAAAGGTCGTCCCGGTGGGTGTCCGATTTCGGTTCTGGCTCGGGGCGGGGTCTTCGTCGTACGGGCTGGCGGAGTGGTGGACGAGGTAGCGTCGCCAGTGGACTGCGGGTTGTTGGGGCGGGTAGCGGAGGGTCTTGCTGTAGTAGTTCTGTCAGCGCGGCGCGGTCTGGACGAAGACTGAGGCCCATCGGTGCGATTGAAAGTGTTCTTCTCTGTTTCGTTTGCTAGCGTTGTCTCCGTTTGGTTAGTAACACGAGGAGGCCTGGTTTCGACCGGCTTCGCAAATCTTCATTTCGCACTGGAATTGAAAAAAAAAAAAAAAAAAAAAAAAAAAAGGCGCGTTTCGAGGTTGTGAAGCTAAGCATAAGCCTCTAAACCCCTCTGGGACAACTATTAGAGCATTGGAGGAGCATTCTCAGCCATTCACTTTCGGACTAAAGCAGTAGTAGTAGTAGTAGTAGTAGTAGTAGTAGTACTAGTAGTAGTAGTAGTAGCAGTAGTAGTAGTAGTACTCTGCAGTGGCATCAGCGATTGTATTGATAGTATAAATATGGACTTGGAAGTAGTGGTAGCAGCAGTAGTACTAAAAGAAGGAAGAGGGAAAGGAAGGGGGGAGACCGCTTATGCTCATTGAAGGTGACGGGGTAACAGAGGCTGCGAGTATGCTCATTGACGGGGTTATGGAGGCTGCAAAGGTAAGACAACGATAGAAAGTATATGCAAAATAAACACTCAACTGTTACAGCAAGGCAAATGGCACACGCAAGAAAATTCGTGCGCAGAGGATGGAGGAAGAAACGTAAGGAAAAAAGAGACAGCCAGAGAGAGACCGCTGGCGCTGCGTGATGTTGACGGGGTGCTGGAGGCTGCAAAGGCAAGAAAACGATAAACATGCGCAAACAAAGAAAAGATAACAATTAGTAATTACTACTACTACTACTACTACTACTACTACTACTACTACTACTACTACTACTACTACTGCTGCTGCTACTGCTGCTGCTACTGCTACTACTACTACTGCTGCTGCTGCTACTACTACTACTATTACTACTACTACTACTACTACTATTACTACTACTACTACTACTACTACTATTACTTTACTACTACTACTACTACTACTACTACTACTACTACTACTACTACTACCTACTACTACCACTACTAAGTACGCTGTATTGGCATATTAGCAGTACAACTAGTAGTGGTGGCAGCAGTAGTAACAAGAAGAGAAGAGAGAGAGAGAGAGAGAGAGAGAGAGAGAGGGAGAGACAGAGAGACAAAGACACACAGAGAGAGAGAGAGAGAGAGCGAGAGAGAGAGAGAGAGAGAGATGAGGCTGAGTGATGCTGAACTTGTGCTGGAGGTCGCCGTCATCGCTACAAGGGTTTGGCCTGAGCCGGGCGCGATGGCTGTGCCGCGGGGCGGAGGGGGCGGAGGCTCTGTCCCGACCGGCTTGGTCGTCGTCGTCATCGCTTCAAGGGTTCGACCTGAGCCGGGCGCGATGGCCGTGCTGCGGGGCGGAGGGGGCGTAGGCTCTGTCTCGATCGGCTTGGTCGTCGACGTCGATGAGCTTTCCACGTTGGTGGAAACAGCCTGTGCATCTGTCAGCCCCTGCCAGGCCGTGAGGGCCATTAGAACAAACAAATACCCCATGACCTAGAGAGGGAGCTTTATACAATACACAGTTTTTCGTCTTTACTTATACAAGTATCCTCTGGGGGGAGGGGAGGGAGGGCTTTGAAGCTTTCTAGCGCCCTCCCCCCCCCTCCCCTCCCCCTCCGCAACGCCCTCTCTCCCCCCCCCTTTTTTTTTTCTCCTCTCCCTTCCGCTTTTTTGCCTTCTCTCTCCCTCTCTTTCCTTTACTTGAAGGGAGGGCTAAGGCTCCATTTCAGAAATAACTCATGAAAGCAAGTCATTTTAATTAAATTACAATTGAATTGGCAAAGGAAACAAAACCAAGAGCAAAGAGCCGTGAATCTCAAAGTGTCTAAAGAACAGAGTCGAGTGGATACCGCAGTTTACCACCAGAGCAGCAATGCTTATTTAGTTCTAGGCGCGGCGGGGATCAGAGCTTTTAATTAAACAAAAAGTTGATATCTCTCGCTCTCTCTCTTTCATCCCCCTGGCGCAAAACACGTGTGATTTGTCGAAAGAATGTCTGTCTAATTTTGTTCCCCATCCTCCCTTTGCTCTCCCCGTCCCCCCCCCCCTCCCTTTCCTCTTGCGCTCCTAGCTGGGAGGGAAAGGGGCGACGAAGAGACAGGGGAGGGAAAGGGGGGAGGGGGGCGAAGGCACATTCATTCCCCCCCCCCCCCTTCTCCTGTTCATCCTGTTTTGTTTCCTCCCTCCCTGCCTTGTCGGGCGCAGAAATAAAAAGCTTGGGCATTTGGCGTCCTTCTCTTCGTCTCTTTCTTTCGCTTATTTATTCAAAAACAAAAAGCTCCTTTGATCCCAAACACTCTACACACACGACTCGCACATGATGGCGGCACCCGTGGCTGACACGACGCCCTGCCGCCAGCACCTACGCTCACCGCGCAGCAGCAGCCCGCAGCGGCCGGCGCCGCCGGCGTGGCCAGGCGGGAGCCTCGCGTGGTCACGATCACGCGCGACCTTCCGGCGCCCATTCACCTCTTAGAATCAAGTGGGTTCAACTCTCTCCCCCCCGGCGAGGCCTGCTTTGCCCGGGGCGCGGCTTTGCAACACCGATTCTTCTACAAGCTGAACCTGCCCCCGAAAGCTACGAGCCAGTGGCGCAAGCCAAACACGCGCCACTTGTTCGGTTCCTGCGCAGATGCCCATGCCTTTTACCATGAAATCTACAAGTGGTTCAACGCGATGAGACGCAGTTTCTTTGTCATTATACGCGGCGAGTGCAGCTTGTATTTTGACCTCGAGTGGTTTTCGCGCGACGGCATGGACCCCAGCTCCGACGGACGTTTGCAGGCGTTGCAGAGAGTCGTAGGCGCGGCTTTGGCGAGTCTGGGGCTCGCCTCGGCGGGCGCTGACGAAATGCACTCCCTCGATCTCGGCAGGGTCTGCGTGTCCGGGCCAAGGGTCGACGACGGCGGGTCGGTGTGGTTCAAGAACTCGTTCCACGTCGCCTTCCCCCGCATCGTGTTTCAGTCGGTGCACCACGCCGGGGCCTTTGTAGACAGATGGCTGGTGAAGCACCCGGGGGCATGCCCCCCGCGCCCCCCCTTAAACTCTTTACAGCCCGCGCGGGCGTGTGCCGGCCGAGCTCGCGGCCCCCATGCGTGCCAGGCCGCCGGCAGGAAGCAGTCTCCGTCTCGCGCGCCGCCCGCCGCCCGTCGTCGTTGCCGACCACCTAAGGCCCATACTGGCCAAGCTCGAGCTTATGCTAAGGGGCTGGGGAGACACCACGTCTTCCCTGTCCGTCGGCGAAGACGCCAAAACAGGGAAACAGTTTTTCGTCGTGCGCACAGCCAGGTCTAGAGAAGGTGGAGGTCGTCTGTGCCTCGTGCACGAGGTCCGTCGCAGGCGACGCCAACAGCGAAGAGAGCAGAACCCAACTTGTAATGCTAGCAGTAGAATTACTACCCTGGTGGATACAGCAATTTACCACCAGAGCAATAACGCGTACTTAGTTCTAGGCGCGGTGGGGCAGGTTCTCTACGGATGCCATGGAAACCGTTGCTCGGCAGCCCACGAGTGGACAGATCGCTCGCGAATGGTGCTGCTCGGAAATCTGTTCAATCCATGGCTCGACCAGAAGCAACAACTGCTGGGAACAAACAACCTGCCGCGCGCCCCCGCCGCCACCGAAAACGCAGAAGAAGAAGAAGAGGGAGGAGCTGTAAGTGACGTCGAGGCCAGGCCCACACACGACGACGACGACGACGGCGACGAGAGGCCGAGCTTTGGGCAGCAGGACCGCGCGCCTGCGCCGTCGCCCGCTAGCACGAGCGGGCGAGAACTCACGTCCGCCGAGCACGAGGCGCTGACGCGCGAACTCCTGCCGCACCTGACTTCGTCGCTTTTCACTGAGCTCCAGACCTTTCTGGAGGAGGCCGGCTGGCCCGAGAGCGTCACCTCGCAGCTGGAACACATACAGCTGGCGGGGTCCGTGATCAAAAAGAAGAAGCCCCTGCAAGGACAACAGCAAGAGGATTTTGACCCAGCGGTGGCGGGCGTGCGCGTCGAGGGCCAGGCCAAGCCCCCGGCGGCCACTGCGTATCACCGCACCGACGTGTTTCTGTTGCCCTGCCCAAACTGCCCCCTGGCAGGCGGCTCCGCCAGCAAGATTCGTATCGTCGTCGACGCACAGTCTTGGTGGGTGCAGGTCTGTTTTGCCTGTCATCTCCGCGCACAGCCCGCGCCCCCAACCACCGCCGCCTCGGGGCAAGAGCCCGAGGCGCGCCCCAAGAAACTCCGCCGGATCGCCAAGGTGCGGGTGCGCTGCCGACCACCCGACCTGCCCCCGACGGCGACGGCCAGCGAAGTCGCTGCGGCGGAGCTGCACGGCGTCGGGGGGTACCGGCTCCTGCGCACGCCGCAAGAGCTCTTGAACTACGATGGAGGAGAGCAAAAATACCAGGGCGCGGATCGCAAGGAGAACGAGTTCAGGTCCGACGCGCGCTGGGTCAACAAACTCGCGCTTCCCGAGCAGGCGCGGCTGCTTTTCGTCAAAGCCCCGATGGGGCTGGGCAAAAGTGAGAGCTTTATACGTCTCCTGCTCGCTATCTACGGTCTCAACGTGGATGAGGTGTTCACCTCGCCAGAGCTGGCAGCGCTGGACAGGTTCCGCGGGGCTGGCGGGCGACCCTGCCGCGTCCTGTGCGTGGGTCCCCGCATTTCCTTTGACAGGCAGATGTTCCAGCGCGTGAAGCTGACTCTAGCCAAGGTCGGGGTCTCGGCCATTTTTTACCAGGACTGGGCCAAGCGGGGCTCGCGCTCCCAGGCGGAGTGCAATGTCGCAATCTGGCAGTACGAGTCCGTCCACCACCTGCTCGACGCGCCGGGCTTTGACCTGGTCGTGTTGGACAAGAGCGAGTCCACGCTGTTCAATGTGACGGCGGCCCTGGGCAAGGGGAGTATCAACCAGTGCAACGCGACCGTCTTTGCGTGGCTGCTGCGTCGGTCCAAGTGCGTGATCGTCATGGACGCCTTTCTCACGCAGAAATCCGTCCAGGTCTTGCAGACCTTGCTGAACACGGCGCCTCCCACGGAGCTGGCGCTCGGCGGGGGGTCCGCGACCCGACCACGCGTCTTTCATATGATATACACTCACGTCGATCACATACGCAGTCGTTGCTTTGTGCACCCAGCCACAAGTCCTTCAAGCGGGCGCTGATGCTAGCCCTTTGCCGAGGACAGCGCGTGGCGTTGCCGGTCGGCAACAAGCGCCAGGGCATGTTGCTCAAGAAGTACCTGGAGTCCGTGTTCAAGGGTATACGAATTCTGTTTTACCACGAATAATAATAATAATAAGAATAGTAATAATAGTGCTTCTCTGTCAATGGCTGATGCAAATCTGCACATGTGCCTCCATCGTCTCACCCGTGAGGGGAGTACGAAGAATTGACGATAGGCTCTAATGACACCCCCGCACGGGCAGTTCCAACACTTCCAGACGGACCGGTATGTTCAATGAAAATACTGGTGGCACCGACGGGAATCGAACTGGCGACAGGGCCCAGATGGTAGAACTTGACCACTGGGCTATCACGGTGTCCATAATAGTAATAATAATAATAGTAAAAAAAAAAAAAATAATAATAATAATAATAGTGCTTCTCTGTCAATGGCTGATGCATTTCTG
Source organism: Paulinella micropora (assembly GCA_019918135.1). Taxonomy (NCBI): domain Eukaryota; phylum Cercozoa; class Imbricatea; order Euglyphida; family Paulinellidae; genus Paulinella; species Paulinella micropora. The sequence goes on along the minus strand of WBZZ01006551.1, from coordinate 589,351 downwards.
CACATGCGCCTCCATCGTCTCACCCGTGAGGGGAGTACGAAGAATTGACGATAAGCTCTAATGACACCCCCGCAAGGGCAGTTCCAACACTTCCAGACGGGCCGGTATGTTCAATGAAAATACTGGTCCAGAAATAGACCGGTATGTTCAATGAAAATACTGGTGGCACCGACGGGAATCGAACTGGCGACAGGGCCCAGATGGTAGAACTTGACCACTGGGCTATCACGGTGTCCATAATAATAATAATAATAATAATAATAATAATAATAATAATAATAATAATAATAATAATAATGCAAAATCACCGTGGTTCTGACGGCTGACGAACCAATCAATCAACGTCGTCGTCCCCTCTCCTTGAGCCCCCTGGGCTCAGGGGGCTCAAGGAGCTCAGGGTTGGGCGGGGGGCTCAGGGTTGGGCGGGGGGCCAGGGGGGGGGGGGGGCGCCCCTCCTCCCCCCGCGTGAGCTTCCCCGAAAAAAAGTCTGTCTAATTTTGTTCCCCATCCTCCCTTTTATCCCCCCCCCCTCCCCTTGAGCCCCCCGGGCTCAGGGGGCTCAAGAGACAGAGAGAGAAAAAAAAGAGGGGGGGGGGAGTGCCTCTTACTTTCGGGAAGGAGGAGGACGTCGCTCGTCCAGCAGTCGCTGTGTCCAGTCCGCGCCAGGGGGCTGGAGCGAGCGGCCCCAGCAACTTGAGCCTCAATATAGATTTACCGCAAAGCTCTGGTCCCAGGGGACGTTTTGCCACTTGCTCAGACTGCCCCTGTCCTTTCCCTCTCCTCCTCCTCCGGATACAAGGAAGAGAAAAAAGCCCGCGGATTGTCGAATGGTCGCGCCGGGCCAGATGATCTTTTAGCACGTTGCAAATTAAACGGATGAAGAGTCTAGCAAGGGGCTACAAAATCTGTCTACAGAAATAGAAAACAAATTGGGAGAGCCCTGCCCAGCCGTGAATCAAACCCTTGCGGCCCATCGAACTCGGACAGTGATCATTTGCTGAAAAGTTTATACTGGTGAAACTTTTAATAAAACTGACGGGTCGAGTACGTTCTTTTTAGCCGGGTGGCCGGGCGGAAGATCCAGCCAGGTTTTTGCCGTGGAACTTGTACACGCAGCTGCGGCTCGTTCTGCGCTGCCCCCCCCCCCCCCCGCCCCCCCCCCCCCCCCGCTCTCCCCCGCTTCCTCTCTCCTTAGTCTTTTCTTTCATGGACACGATTCTTACCCCTCCGGCAGTGACATTTTTAAGTCGAAGAAACCGGCACGGGCACGCGCAGAAGCAGGCGGGGGGGGAGGGGGCACCTTCTTGCCCCCCTTACACAACGTACAAACCCCGGTCTCTGCCCGAGCGGCGGCTTGCGGTTTGAGCTTTTTTCTTTGCGCGCCCCTGCCCCCCCCCCTTTCTTTCCCCCTCCTGCCTCCCCCTCTCTCTTTTCCCCCCGTTTTTACATTTTCATAGCATCAAGGGGGGAGGGGAGGGGCGGGGGGCGACCTGGTGCCACCAGGAGGCACGCACAAAATGCAAGCAAAGAACTAGGCTTTGTTCACAGTCTATTCTACTAGGACCACGCAGTCACGCAAAATTTTGCACTTCCGAACATTTCGTGCTCCGCGGCCTCGTACAAAAAGCCTGATGGCACTGAGTGCCGTGTTAAATTTCCAGCATGCGCCCGAGCTCGCACACCGTCGATGCACAAGACTCGTCGTTGACAATAAAAAAGCTAAAAAAGGTAGCAACGATTCTTTTTTTTTTAATTTTCAGAAACTGGAGTTCATGTAATCTTCTTCGATGTCCTGAGAGCAGTCGTCTTCCTCATGGTCCTCGCCGGGCGGCAACTCGTGCAGGATTGACGCCGCAGTAGCAAGTGGCTTGTTCTTAATCTTCTCGTACTCATTCTCCCACGCGTAAAACACGCGGCAGCCGGCCGGCAGCTGCTGGCGCAGAAAGTACATGCGCGCCAGCGTCTCCCGGTACAGGTCCGATTCCGTCGCCTGCTCACAGGCGACCGGCCCTCGGCATACTTTGAATGTCCGGGCGGGAAGCTGTGTTACGCGTTGCCGTGGAACTCGTACACGCAGTTGCGGGCCGCGTTGTAGCCGTCTAACAACATCTTCGTGCCTGGCACACGAAATTCAGCTCCCTGCGTCACGTCGGCGCCATTAGTAAAATGCTTGTGCTGGATCCGCCAGCCGGGGTTAGCTTGCTCTAACCTGTCCCACAGCCTGCACGCCGCAATAGAGCACCCTGCGGCCGGCTTAGGAATCAAGCCGCGTGAAAATGCGTGCTCCGCGCTCAAGCGGTTGCTGCGCCCTTGCTCGTCCGCGAAGTGGGCCTGTTTCTTGGCCTCGGCCGGGCAGTCCTCGCATGGGTTTCGCACATCGTGGGCAGCCGCGCGCCCTCGCGTGGTCCGCACACAGACGGTTCTTGCGCCCTTGCTCGTCCGCAAAGCATGCCTGTTTCTCGGCCTCGGCCGGGCAGCCCTCGCGTGGTTCGCGCACAAGCGCTTGCTGCGCCCTTGCTCGTCCGCGAAGCTGGCCTCTTTCTTGGCCTCGGCCGGGCAGTCCTTGCACTGGTTCGGGGGCTCGTCCGCGCGCCCTCACGTGGTCCGCGCACAAGCGCCTGCTGTGCCCTTGCTCGTCCGCGAAGTTGGCCTCTTTCTTGGCCTCGGCCGGGCAGTCCTCGCACGGGTTTTGCACCTTGTGACAGCCGCGCGCCCTCGCGTGGTCCGCGCACAAGCGCTTGCTGCGCCCTTGCTCGTCCGCGAAGTGGGCCTGTTTCTTGGCCTCGGCCGGGCAGTCCTCGCACGGGTTTCGCACATCGTGGCAGCCGCGCGCCTTCGCATGCTTGGCACAGAGTTTGAAGCGTTCTCCGTCTTCTTCTTCTGTCCGGTGCTTGCCTGTGGAGACGATTTTTCCGTTCTGCCAACAACTTAAGCATGCGAAGTTCCATTGTGTCCAGCCGTGCGGCGGCTTGCTAGCCCGTTTCAAAAGAGCACCACCGGCACTTACCCGCAATTGGTAGTCCCGCCCGCCTTGTGAATGAGTCAGGAGCTGCTCCTGTGCAGCGGCGCTTGGCTGCTGCTGCTGCTTCTTCTCTAGCTTCTCTTTTCTCGCTCTCGGCTTCGCCTCCTGGACTTGCCGCGCCAGCGTGCTGGAAGGGGGAAGGCGCGGAGGATAGGCTTGCCCTGCCGGCGGCGCGGGCTGGGGAGGGGGTTGGGGCGCTGGGCGGGCTCGCCCCCCGGGCTTTGTGTCACTCGCAGGTCGCAGACGTCTTCTCTTGCGGGGTTGAAAGCGCTGTGCGGCCTCCCGCCTCCGCTTTCTCTTGAGCAGGCGACGCTGAAGGCGCTCGCGCTTCTTTTTTAACCTGCGCGCGTGTGGGACACACAGCCTGAAGTGCCCGTCATCGGCCCACGGTTCTGCTTCGGCGGGCGTCGCGTTTTCCAATAAAGTAAAACACCGTTCGCAGGCGGGAAGCCACTCCTGCGCAGACTCAGAGAGGAGCATAGCGTCCAACTTTGAACTTGATTACTATTTTCGTCACAAGAATGAAATTTTTCCTTGTTTTCTCAAGGCTACTGCCTTCTTTGAGAGACACTCAGGAAAGAAGGTTAAGTTTATTACTTGCGACCAAGAGTACGGGATGTATAAAGAGTTCAAAGAGTGGGTTGACGTAAATCAGCCGGTCTTTCTCTTGGCCCCGACCGGGGAGAAACAGGTCGTCGCTAAGGTAGAGAGGTCCCACCAAACCAATGGGGGCCCGCCAGAGCTATCCTTAGCGACGCCGAACTTCCATCCTCTATGTGGGTGGAAGCAGAGAAAGCCGCGACGTATTTCAGCAATCTCTTGTCCATAGCTCATGGACCCTTCAAAGGGAAATCCCCCCACGAGGTCATCCACAAACGTAAACCCATGCTACATCACCTGAGCCTATAGGGTGCATGGCTTTTATGAAAGTGGATGCTAAGAGGGGGAAAGGAGACAGGGGGAAGAGAGTAATAATATATTTCTCGGGTAGGAACGGAATACCGGATATTATCGGGTGTATGATCCGGCTACAAGGAAAATACACGGTAATGTTCGTGATGTCGTGTTCGATGTCTGGAAATTGGGGAAGAGGGAGGCATCTAAATCTCTAGCAGGGACGAACACCTCTGAAGAGATGTTCTCAGTGAAATGGCATTTGCCCCCTCCCGAACCCCAACGAACCCTACAACACCCAGAAAGTCAAGGTAACGCTTCGGGGGAGATCGCGGTAGAGGTATTTCCAACTGGGGGAGACACTTCCCCAGCCGGGGGTCTATCATCCGGATCGCCCCCACATGAGGCGCCCCCCCAATGACCCCAATACAGGGAACGGCGATACTAAGGCAGTGGAAGTCAGGGAGGACAGATCTGACCCTCCACCCCTAGTACCGCCTACCCCGAAAGGTATGACTCCTAAGCTCAGTGGGAAATCCGATCAGGGGGAGGCGAAAGTCACGAAAAAGAAACATAGGACCAAAGAGAGACAAGATTTGTCCGGGATATATATGGAAATTCCGGCTAAAGCGTGGGGAGAGGGATGGGCGAAACAAATTACGGGAATAATTGGCAAACTGCGGTTCGCAAAGGAACGGTATCCGCACCCGCTGCCCCAGTTGTCCGTAAAACCAAACGTTTCCCGGCACACGCGGTCCTCTTTGACGACGGAGTTACCGATAAAGTGATTGATACGGAAATTCTCAAGTATGCCGTTGCTCATATCCCGGTTAAACCACCACCCCAATCGACCACCCCAAATGACGACGAGAATCAAAGTGAAGTTGCCGCGCCCAATGCGGGTGGCCCAAACTTTGATACTACGTCAGAATTTGCGTTTGTCGAGGGGGAGAGGGAAAGGGTGGCTGAGCAAAGGGCTGAACACAGCTTTAATTGGCGATCGCATGAACAAGGCGAAATTTCAGGGGAAAATATCATCTTGGGAAGGACAAGGAGCGCACATATCACGGTATGCGCCCGAGAAGAACGTGCAGAATATTGTCTTGTCAGTGAGAAATTTCCTGAATTCCCGGTGATACAAAAACCGAAAGACCGTAAGCAAGCTCGGCAGAAAGAGTTCAAGCAGCTGAAAGAACTTAAGGCTTTTGTTTGGCGCAAGGAAAAGGAAGCTAGAATGTCCGGGACACCAATCATTCCGGTAAAATGGATAGACACCGTCAAACAACAGGGTACGCTAGATGAGTTCCATAAAGCCCGAATTACGTTGAGAGGGGACCTTTTGAAGGCATACGCCCAGTATGACACTAGAAAGAGTTACTCCCCCACCGCTCAACATCGGACAATTTTACTCATGATAGTTTACGCTGCATGTTTTGGGATCGACTTATGGCTGATTGATTTTACCACGGCCTATCTCCACGCCAAAATCCCGTACAACATTTACGTAAGGCCACCGCCCGAGTTCCAATTGGAGGATTACGTTTGGCTTTTGACGAAGGCCTTATACGGCCACCCGGAATCTGGTCGGTTGTGGTACGATATGTTGTACGGGGAACTCACGGGGGAACTTGAGTTCAGAACCTTTACGCTCGACAGAGCTTCCTTCATAAGACATGGGAGCAGTCTCAAAGCCACACAACTCCTTTCCTTCCATGTCGATGACGGATGCCACGCGGCGACTAGATCTGAACACTCAAGATGGTCGCACACTTTGAGAAAAAGGGATTCAGATGCAAAGATCTGGGTAAAGCCACAGAGTTCAAGAATATCCAGATTATTCAAACTGAGAAAGGGATTGCGTTACACCAACGCAAATACGAACTTCTCATTTTGAACGAACTAGGATGTATGAACGAAGTACCCGCTAAAACCCCGTTCACATCTGAAAATCCCGCACCTCTCAAGAAGGACCACCGGCTATTGAAGTATGACTTAAGATGCCTAATAGGTATGCTCATCTTCTTAGCCGTGCATACGAGGCCCCTCCTTATTTGCCAGTTGAGTATTGCGGCTAAATCCCACGTCCCCAATCCCGGCGCATCGCATGTTCCTGTGGTTATTGAAACCAAGGGCGTTGTTTTCCGGAGGGGGGACAAGAATCTTAGGAAACTATTAGAATCTTGTTTCTCCGCCCCAAAAACTCCCAAAGACTGGAATCCTAAGTATGGATCATGCGCCGCGGCCAATGCAATGAACGAATTCAAAGAAAAATCTGGAATTCCCGGGATGAAAGCTTTCATCATACCAATCATCGCTAATGTCGATAGGATAATCTCGGAAAATCCGTTGGTGGGGTTTGTGGACTCCGATTTTGCAGGAGATAAAGTTTCACAAAAATCTCGGTCCGGGTATGTTTATTTATTCAATGGGACCCCGGTGGCATGGTTCTCAAGACTGCAATCTTTAATAGCTCAATCCACGTTGGAATCCGAAACGGTATCAGCTAACGAGGCAGTAAGAGAACTTCTCACGATATTGCAATCTCTAAGGGATATCGGAATCAATCTCAAGGGCCCCCCCTCTCTTCGAAGATAACGAAGGGACGGTATTGTTGTCCGAGAGGAGGTTAGGGGAGGCCCGTACCAAGCATATTGAGGTAATGTATCATCTTCTCGCAAAACTCGTTAAGGACGGAATAGTCAAATTATTTAGAGTACCAACCGAGGAAAATATTGCGGATATATTTACCAAAATACATTTCACGGTTGAGAAATTCATGTATCTGGCTAAGAAAATTTCCGTCTTGCTAGACAGGGAGGATCGTGCTCGTATTGCGATGAAACCCGATCAGTTTGCGTATTGAATCTACCCATAAGGTTCACTTTTCTGAACACATTATAACCTCGGTATATAGTTATTAATTTTCCGCATACGCATCTACCAATTGTCTGAGGGAGAAAGTTGACTGGGACCTAGGGGACAAAGGACGTATCAGCGACAACCAGAGGACCCTCATTTCCAGATACTTGCCCCCCTATTACACTCATAGGTAGTTCGATCTACTAGCGGCCAGAGGATGAGAGCGTAGTCCGGACTTTGGCGTTTTGTCGCCATTTTGCTCGCTCTCTCAAGAATGCCACAACTCGCTCTATTGGCAATCAATGACATTCTCTTGCGTGTTCGCGCTCCCCCCCTCGTGATCGCTTTATATTATTACTAGTATATTGTATTTATATACATACAAACAGCTAAGAGGCTAAGTTGGAGGTCGCAGTTGTTGGTCGAAGGGCGATTTATGAGACTACAATTCTGTATGTTTTGAAAGGCCTCGGCAGCCAACCTGGACTGTACCAGACCAGCCAATAATTACAGATATTTGTATTTGTCCTACACATCATATTACTTTTGTCATTCTTTGTTACCCCTCTACTGGAAGCGCTGACAAATTTTATAATACATACTACAGAGTAGTAGAATAATTAATAGATATGTCACATTTCATGGTAGATTAGCTAGTACAATCAGGTTCACTTCATATATTATCAGTATATTCGGATCATCTTGTATACCGCATATATCGATGCTATATATGTAACTTATTTATGCTATGCATGTATTACATATTTACCTTACTACCACTCATAACATAGGATAAGGTGTGAGTAAGCAATAATCTTCTCGTCGATTAGGCCTGACTTGACTGGGGGGCGCTGCCCTGTGTGTAGTCTAACTGATATACACTTGCCCCAGCAAGTTAGGTAGCCACCGTCGACATTATCTCTTGGAGAGAGTGAGGGTAAGAGTGAGTATGTCACGTTTTGAGTCTGTGTTTTTAAAATTTTCACAGAATAGCTAATAGGACCTGCAGTTAATTTAAGAATTAACCTTGCTTCAGGTCAGTGGAGTGTTAGACCTATTAATACAATATATTAATTAGGTTAGACAGTACGGGCCGGCATATGTAATGCGTGTCGTTAGAGCTATACGTGTCCTGCCTAATACGTTCCCGCACTTTGTCTTGGCGCGTTCTTATAAAGTTTATACTAGGCTGCAGACGCCGATGATAGCACTAGCTGTTTAGTTTTGACTCAGGTTTATTAAGGTAGTCTCAGGGCCGGCATACGGTACACGACGAGAAGCATTGCGAAGGCAGTTGTCCATGGCCACAACCCCCAAATCGATGAAGCTTTGAATTCACCGTTACACTTAGAGTGATATTAATATAGGTAAAACTTGACTCATGATATGTATTAATAATTGTCATTGGGGTGGGCCGGTATGACCAACCTTATGATACATTATTAATAAATTGTCCATTGGGACATCGTTATTAATAATAATAAAACCTACAGATGACGCCGAGGACCTTTTCTGGCCCGGGCGCGGCTCTACGAAAAGCAAGCGTTTTTTAAAGAATAAAACTGTCCTTCCGTGGGAAAAAATGGAAGTGGTACCGTGCCAATATCAAGAGAATACAAAAAGCCTAGGAAAAAAGAAGTTAAAAACAAAAAAGCAGTCACAGTTTAGGGTTATTCAGAGACCCGATGCAGTTTAGCATCATATTGATATCGTCTGATGTTTATATTTAGTTTTAAACGATTTATTTTATATATTAGGTACTGTTTGTAACTCAATAACACTACTTTATCATAAAGACAGATTTCTTTACTTACTCAGACTGAGCCCAGACTGTGTTAGCATAGATGGATTTGAGTTGCTGGTCTATGTAGAGTAGCTGTTCCTTTTCATGGATTAGATCATGATGGTCATAGTGACCCAGGTGCAATACAGTCAAGCCCTGCTTATTCAGAGTGGCCTGGAGCAGTACATACCTGCCCAGCAGTGTTGGACTGTTAAAGACATATGCCTGAGCACCAGATAGAACCACCACCATCTTCTTTTCTTTCAGAGCCGCCTCGACGCTGTATCCTGACACAGGGTCAGTAAAGTCTTCCACTAATTGCTGCGTCAGCTCGAGCTCCCTTGCCATATCCCGCAGAACACGACGACACTTGCGCTTGAAGGTCAAAGAGGGTGGTCCTCCATCAGCCAACATTCGCTCCTCTCCTTTTCCAAAGACTTTAATTTCGAGACCATCTTCTGCAGTGAAGAGTGCCCGTGTGTTTTGGAGAAGTTTTTCTGTGCCACCGGAAAGTCTGCCGCGCGAGTTCAACCAAGCCAGAAGCTGGTGCAGTTCTACCTGTGACTCCGCGCTCATTTCCTTCACACGGTCCGAAGGGAAACGATCTGCGAGAGCCACCAAAAACTTGTCCGCAAAGCCTACTTCTAATTGTCCATCTTCACTCGCCTGTACGACACCTTTTGCGTCCATCGCAGCAAAGCCAAACCCCAGCCCCACCAGGTGTTCCAGAGTCGCTGAGGAGACCTTAGCCAAGGAGGTAGGCATCACCTCTGAGGCACGCCCCACTAGCAGG